>VYZP01003088.1:0-13690 GCA_013400635.1 Hypocryptadius cinnamomeus
TCTCTTCCAACCCTGTGATTCTGTGAATTCTGTGAATTTCTGGGTGGATGCAGTGGGAATATCCCACTGCCAGGATATCGGCTGTGTTTGATGCTCTGAGGTCTTGTTGCTCTGGGTGGGGTGCAAGGATTTGCTCCCAGAGGTGTCTTTGGGAAGGATTTTTAGAAAATGTGTTGTCCTGCAAGTCCCCTCAGTCATGGGGTTTTGGAGTGTGGTGTCCCGTGGTTTTGGGGAGCTGACTGTGCCCTCATCTGGAACTGTGTCTGTTCTTCACTGGGAATTCCACCAGGGAATCCCTGGTGGATATCCTGGGCTGTGGCCTCAGGAGCAGGAGGCTCTGGGCTCATTAGGATAATTAATGTGTGTGTAGCCATGGGTCTGGTGTGTGTGGGTGAGTTGTTCCAGGAACAGCGGGATCCACTCCCTGAGCACCCCCATCCCGGGCTGCAGCTGGAATCCCTGATTCCCCCGAGCCTCTTTGGGGGTGGGACCAAGAGGGACACGTGTGGCTGCATCAGTGTTTTACACTTGTAGGCTGCATTAGGCACTGGAAGGCAAAATCCCTCATCTGTGCCTCCAGGAAAGAGCACTTAGGATTTATCCATTAAGGCACGGGTGCCTTGGGGAGGTGTGAGGATTCCTCCCTGCTGGTGGAAACCATCATTTCTCCCATTAACGTACCCAAACTCAAAGTGTCAGAAGTGACGGAAGTGCTTCTCCCAGGAGATGTTGCAAATCCCAATTTCCTGCTCCCAAACCCCTGGGCAGCAGCAGAGAAAGAAGGGAAGGGATCGTTTCTGAGGATTGCCCAAGCAGAAGAGCTCACCAAGCAGAAGAGCTCACCAGGAACGTGATGCATTTCACTCAGCTTTGCTTCCTTCTTATCCTCTGCCTGTGGAAACGCTGCCATTCCCAGAGCTGCCTTTGGAATTCCTGTGGCTTTGGAATTTCCACAGCTTTGGCTGGGGCTGGCAGGTGCTCGTATGCTCCGAGCAAACTCCGGGCTGGATCTGTCCCCCTTTCCACCCCGGGAAAGGATGGTGATGGATTGAGGGGGTCCCTGAACAAGCTGCCCCTCTGGAGTCCTTTGCTGTTCCTTTTTAGCTGATTTGGGGCAAAACAATCCTCGTGCTTCACCTGGTGTACAGGATGTGGTATTAAAAAAAGTTCCAAAATGATTAATTGCAGGAAATGGATGAGGCTGAAGGGCGGTGCCAGGGCAGGGAGTCACCTCTCCAGGGTTTTCTGCGTGTCTGTGGGATCAACACCTTGGACATCTGGGCTGATCTTTGGATACCTTCAATGGGGAAGAGGGGTGGGCTTGGCTGTGCCAACCCCTTGGTGGTGGGCACAGGACTTGTGGTCCCACAGAGGGTTTCCAGCACACCTGGAGCTCCTGAGGAGCACTTGCAGTGATGATTTCATCCTCAAATGTCTTTTGGAAACAACAATTCCTGGCCAGCAAGGGGAAACCTGTGTGTGATCCTGCAGGTCTGAGTAATTTTAGAGCCTGGCAAGTGTCCAAGGATGCACAGCAACACCAAGGCAAGCTTTTCTCCTTTTCCAAATCACAGAATCCTAGAATGGTTTGGTTTGGAAAGAACCTTAAATCTCAGCTTGTTCCAGCTTCCACTAGCTCAGGTGGCTCCTGTCCAAGCTGGCCTTCCAGGGATCCAGGGGCAGTCACAGCTTCTCTGGACAAGCTGTGCCAGTGCCTGCTTTTCCAGGTTTCTGATGATTTGCAGATTTCCTGTTGGGCACTGAGGGTTTCGTGGAGCGAGTGGGGTGTGGGGGATGCTCCAGGCATCCACAGGGCAGGAGAGGGGAGCAGAGCAGAATGTGCTGGGGATTGCAGGAGCCCCCTCAGCATGGGGGGACATCAGGGGGACACTGCCAGCACCCCGAGCTCCCCGGGGTGACACAATGAACCCCCCCAGCCCCTTTTTGCGGGGCCCAAAAAGCGACTGCAAAAACTGTCATGCAAAGCCTGCCGTGTGGCAGCCCCGCATGCTGCTCCCGCCTGGCCGCCTCCATCCTTTTCTTTGCTTGCTTTTGGCAGCGGGCCGGGGGGAAAGATCATTTCCCAAACGTTTCAAAAGCCTCTCATCCGAAGCCTGGGGGGTTTTTGGTGATTATTTGCCCATGGAGTCAGGCTGGGGGCACGGTGGGCAGCGGGGCGCGGTGCCCGGCAGGTGCCAAGGGGGCCGTGTGCTCTGTTGCAGGCTCGTCGCGGGGCCCCAGCCCCCTGACCATGGGGGCACAGGACACCCTGCCCGTGGCCGCCGCCTTCACCGAAACCGTCAACGCGTACTTCAAAGGGGCTGACCCCAACAAGTAGGTGCCGGCCCCCGGGGCTGTCCCTGCCGTGGGGACAGGTGGGCGGTGATGAGGGGTTTTGTCAGGGATGAGGAGGGGACTGAGGCCTTCCTCTGGCTCGGGTCCAGGGTGTTTCCAGATGCCTTCTGTCCCATCTGGGTCAGCAGAAACTGATCCCTTGTGCAGGCTGCCCTAGAGCAGAGGCTGGACAGAGTTCCAGAATAAAGCAGGGATTGATTCCAAGGATCTCCTCCATGGATCCACCTTGGGCAGCACAAGAGCCCAGCCAGGGCTGCACCCAAGAGGAACCAAAATGGTCCCAAAATGCACGAGCGCTCCCGGGGTCTCTCCCTGTGATCAGCTCTGCTCCATGTGCAGATTGCAGTTCATTGGCCAATTCCAGCTTTAGCCCATGCACTCCCATCCTGCTTGTTTTTCTCTCTCCAGCCCACGCTGGTTGTGCTCTTGGCCTGAGATTTGGATCATTTGTCCTTGGTGCCCAGCTGGAGCAGGAATTGTTTTGTCTCCCTGCTCTGTGCAGAGAGCTCACCATCCCCTCATGTGAAGCCCAGACCCACCCACTAAAGCAGCTCAGAATCTGAAAATAGAAAAGCCAAAACCTGAGGCATCAGGACAGGAGGTGATGTGGTCTGGGGTGTCCACGGGCAGGACACTGCTGCGGTGCCCCGTTTCAAAATGCTTCTGCTGTGGGAAAGGGAGGTGAGGACTTTGTGTGAGGAATCTCAAAGCGCAGCACAGGAAGGGTGGCAGGGGGGCTGCAGCCTTCCCCTCCCGTGCCTGGCCAAACCAGGATGACATTCCAATAGAAACTTGGAGGGTTTTCCCACATATATTTTAAGACCCTCTAATAGATAGAACCCAAAAGGGCAGACCAAAGACAAATTAATTTCACTGAAATACTGAATGAGAGCAAAATTAAGAAGCTTCAAACAGGGTTTATTTAAGAAGATACCTGTCAGCCCTTTTGCTCTTTCTGCTCTCTCTGAGGCCCCCAGAGGCTCAGATGTGTCGGGTGGGGAAGGGGGGACTGTCCCCACACCATCCATGGTGCCAGCCCTCCCTCGCTGCTGCATTTTGAGCCCCCTTTGCTCCCCCTGGCTCTCTGTGCTGGGCGCTGCAGGTGCATCGTGAAGATCACGGGGGAGATGGTGCTGTCCTTCCCGGCGGGCATCACCCGACACTTTGCCAACAACCCCGCCCCAGCCGTGCTCACCTTCCGCGTGCTCAACTTCAACAGGCTGGAGCACGTCCTGCCAAACCCCCAGCTCCTCTGCTGGTAAGCCCTTCCCCCAGCAGCATCCCAGGGGAAGGCGGGATTCCGGGAAAACAGCATGTTTGTATATGGCCTGAAGTATCTTCCTTGGAAGCACACGCTGATTTTGGGAGCGAAACTCTCAAACCCTCAAATACTTGATGAAATCCCAGAATGGTTTGGGTTGATAGATCATCAGGATTATCCTGCTATCAGAATTATCCCATGGGCAGAGACACCTCCCACTGTCCCAGGCTGCTCCAGCCCCAGTGTCCAGCCTGGCCTTGGGCACTGCCAGGGATCCAGGGGCAGCCACAGCTGCTCTGGGCACCCTGTGCCAGGGCCTGCCCACCCTGCCAGCCAGGAATTCCTGCCCAATCTCCCATCCATCCCTGCCCTCTGGCNTGTAAAAATGGTAAATGTGAAATAAAAGATGGTAAATGTAAAAGATGTTGTTTCCCTAGTGCAGAGTGGAGCTAATGTGAGGTGGGGGCTTGTTGTCCCCCTGTCCCTTCTGTGTGGCACTGGGTTGTCTGGCTTTAAGCCCAGTACTAAATTCAGGGGGAATTCAAGGTCTTGCCTCCAAGTGCGATGTCCGCGTCTGTAAAACGGGATTTCTCCCTTCAGCCCTACGGAAACTAAATGTTTTTTCTGTCATTTTGGAAGGTGTCTGCCCAGGGTATTCAGTCTACTCCATTAAACCTTGCAGTGAGCTGGCGGTGTGACCCTGCAAGCACTGACCTGCGCATCGACTACAAATACAATACAGAGGCAATGACCACGCCTGTAGCTCTAAACAACGTCCAGTTCCTCGTCCCCGTCGACGGAGGAGTAACCAAACTTCAAGCTGTGCTTCCTCCTGCTGTCTGGTAGGGATTGCTCATCCTGTCCCTGCCTAGAATCCCCATCCTGCTGCAGGAGGGTCTGAGGTGGGAGCTGGGGACACAATGGGGACCCAAACCTGCCCTCCTCTTGTAGGAGGAAACGTTTAACCCCACTCCAATTCCCTTTCTCTTGCCATTCCCACAGGAAAATGGTCAGAGATGAAGGGATATGTGCAGGCAGCAGAGCATCAGCCCTTATTTTGTGTTTTGGCTGCTTTACCCAGGGTTTAGAGGGATGCACAGGCAGGCCCTGGCACAGGTGCCCAGAGCTGTGGCTGCCCCTGGATCCCTGGCAGTGCCCAAGGCCAGGGTGGACACTGGGGCTTGGAGCAGCCTGGGACAGTGGAAGGTGTCCCTGCCATGACCGATCCCTGCACTGGATGAGTTTTAAGGTCCCTTCCAACCAAAGCAGTCTGGGATTCTGGGATTCATGGAAGGATGTGTGGCTGTCGCTGCCGTAGGCACTGGCATGTGTCTCTTGCTCACCTGCAATCCTCATAACAAATCATACAATTATTTTTTTGGAAAAGCCTTCTAAGACTATCAAGTCCATCCATGAACCCAGGACTGGAACTTTCACTTGATGTGAAACCCAAATCCAAGCTCCCAGAATTGCTGCTCCAGGGAGCAGCACCAGAGCAGTTCCCCACCCCACCACCAGCCTTCAGCAAAATTCAAATTAATCCTTGGCAATTCCTTGATTCCTACAGAAATGCTCTTCTCCATGTGTTTGCAGGAATGCTGAACAGCAAAGGATATTGTGGAAGATCCCTGATATCTCCCAGAAGTCAGAAAATGGAGGTAATCCTGCAAATATGCACATCATTAACTCAGAATCCTTCAGGCAGGCACAGACCCGCTGAGGGTGCCGGCACACGAGCCCAGACACTCGGGTTCCTGCTGGGGCTTGCTGGGGACAAAGCTATTTAATTTTGGAGCTCAAAAAGCAGGGCTACGTGCCACCAGCGCTGCTTTGCCAACCACCTTGGCATCCCGAGGGGCATTCACACACCGGGCTGGGATGTGGCGGTGTGCCAAGTCCTCGGCTCCCCTCTACTCCGAGGCTGAGACCCCGCTGGGTGGTTGCTGTCCCCCACAGGAGGTTTTCCAGGTGGAAAGCTGTTCCTAGCGCTGGGATGCGTGAAGAGCCGAATCCTGCTGGGAGGATGAGGGGGTTTGGCTCTGCCCGCCCGGGATGCTGCGGAGCCTGTCCCGCCGTGGCTCCGGTGGCGCTGTGGCCATGTCCTCGTCCGTGCCGGGATGCTCCGAGCGCCTCCGCGCTCACCGGGCTCTCTTTGGGTTCCAATCGCAGGTGTGGGGTCGCTGCTGGCGCGGTTCCAGCTGTCGGAGGGGCCGAGCTCGCCGGCCCCGCTGGCCGTGCAGTTCACCAGCGAGGGCAGCACCTTGTCCAGCTGCGACATCGAGCTGGTGGGCGCCGGCTACCGCTTCTCCCTCATCAAGAAGAGGTTTGCGGCAGGTGGGTGCCTCACCGGCGGCTCCTCCCCGCAGGTCCCCTCTGGCCGTGCCGGGACGCCGGCAGCGCTGGTGCTGTGTGTTCGCACACTGCAGCTCGGGCAGGGTGGGACAGAGGGACAGCAGCTCCCCTGCGTGAAATAAATCCTGCTGCCACCTGCCAGCCTTGGGTTTCACGGCTCATGCCTGCTCCTGCGTGAAAGGCAAGGGCTGGCATCTCCAGGGCGTCTCCAGGGAGAGCTTTTGCCCCGTTGCTGCAGAGAATAACAAGGATTTTTCCTCATGGCTGTAGAGAATAACGAGGATTTTCCTTGTTGCTGCAGAGAATAATGAGGATTTTTCCTCATGGCTGCAGAGAATAACGAGGAGTTTTCCTCATGGCTGTAGAGAATAACGAGGATTTTCCTTGTTGCTGCAGAGAATAATGAGGATTTTTCCTCATGGCTGCAGAGAATAACGAGGAGTTTTCCTCATGGCTGTAGAGAATAACGAGGAGTTTTCCTTGTTGCTGCAGAGAATAACGAGGATTTTTCCTCATGGCTGTAGAGAACAATGAGGATTTTCCCGTGGGCAGGAAGGGCTGGTGGAGATGGGCAAAAACTCCTGGGAATCAGGGCTGCTCCCTCCCCCCAGCTGATTTCTGATCCCGTTTCTAGGTAAATATTTGGCGGATAACTGATGGAAGCTTATGCAAGTCCATGGAAAATACTATGGAAAATACCCAAGGACTGCTGTGCGTGGAACGGGTTTTAATTACAGTTTAAGGAAAATGAACTAAATCCTGCACTCGGGACAATTCTGTTGGAAGTGTCGACAACTTTCAGCATTTTTTTTCCTTGGAAAACACCGTCTTGACCAGTCCTCCAGTATTTACTTCTAGATGTAACATTGTTAATGGTTTTAAAATGTAATTATTGTATTTGTAAATTGTACTCATTCCAGTAAGGCTGTATTTTGGCAGTTAGACACTTGAGTTTTAGCATTTTACCATTCATGAAATGGATGTAATTTAAACTGTGGTATATAAATCTAATAGTAGTACTGTTGAATGGCACAATGCTTACAGAGGTAGATTGCATTTTGTCAATATATACAATTTAAATACGATACTGGTAGCTGTTATGAAGGGGGTGCCTCATCAAAAGAGAGTTCAGTAGGGCCCACAGGCTGATTTAATTTTCCTTCAGTCCTTAGTACGTCTCACAGCAATCAATAAAAACCTTCAGGTTTAGCTGGTTTAACTCCAGAAAAATATTCTTGGAAAGGTGGAGGTTCCTAGGACAGTCTCCCAGGAAGGAAATCTCACTTCTGCAAGGAGTATTGACTCCAAATTTCCAGCCCTGTGTTTTCTTACAGCTGCAGATTCCCTGTTGGAATCCCAGCAGCTCTTCCCTGCCCCGTGCCCGGGTATTTTGCAGGGATACAGATGAGGAAATAAGCAGCAAAGAGGCTGGGTGGTCCCTCTGAGCTCCCAGCACTGGCACAAAATGTCACTGTTGGGTTCAAGGATGCGTTTTCCGAGCTGCCTCCGGATATTCAGTTGTGTTTTTGCATTGCTTTGCTGGCTTTTCTCTGCCCTTCCCCCCATTTTTGAAAGCTCTACGGGTTTAGAAAATGCTTTAAAGACTTGCAGCCACACCTGCTTCTCTATTTTAGCACTCAGGCAGGAAAATGTGTATGGAAAAACACTGGGAAAGAATTCCCCAGGGAGCAGGAGCAGCGAGGGGGCTGTTGATAGCAGCCAGGGCAGAAGCGCAGCTCACCAGCATTGGGAGCAGCTGTCTTGCAGAGATGGGAAAACACATGGAAGTGCTAAATTGGAGAATGGGGGACAAAATATTATCCCTCTGTGTTTTCCCTGTCCTGCTGTGTGCTGCTCATTCCCGTGGATCTCAGTCTCATCCCACTCCCGGCAGCACAGTGAGAGCGTTGGTGGCATTCGTGATGCTGCAGCTGCTGAGCTGGGCTTGTGAAGCAGGAGAATTTGGCAATTTTGGGAAGAAAAATGAAGGAAACTTTGTGAAATTAAACACAGATGCACAGAGGAGCATCCATGAATGGGGTGCTGGGACTTTGGGAATGTGTAAGGTGACAAAAAGTGCTGCTTTTCCAAGTGTTGCCAGGATTAGAGTGGTGCATTTACACTGGAAAACAGCCTGGGCATGTTGGGAAGTGCTTGCCCATGGAGCAGTTTGATGAAGGAAAACAGAGATCTGTGCCCACCTTAAGAGAAAAGAAGGAAATGTGGGGACATTTCAGGAGTGAGGTGGCTCCCAGGCTGAGATTTGGGGGGTGAGCTGTGTGTGAGTTGACAGAAGGCAGCAGCAGGAAAGGAAAAGCACAATTCACTCCTGCAGCTTCCCACATCCTCAGAGATTTTGGGAGCACACTCCCCAGTGTTCCACTCCATGAATGATTTTCCCCCTGAACTGCAAATTTGTATAAAGTGTGCAGCTCACCCCTTTCTGACACAGAGATATAGGGCAAACCCTAAGAATCAAGTTTATGGTGTGTACAATTGCTCCAAACCCATCCTTCCAAAAGAGATCTACAGCATAGACCTGAAAAAAAATTATTTATAATGTAAATATTACCAGAACATAGAGATTTTACTTTATATTTCATTTTAAAGACAAGGTGTTTACATTAGCATTGGGTTTTTGAGTGCTTTTTAAACAGAAAAACCCATAACCCAAAGCTCCCAAGCTCATCCTGATTGAGCTGGTGAACAAAACAGAGGTCACTTTTTGGGGACACAGCCCTCATGACCTGGAGAGTGAGATGGGAACAGCCTGGGACATTTTGTCCTATTTCTGGGACATGTGGGGTGTGCCAGCACTCCCAGCCCCAGAGGGACACAGTCCCATCCCCAGGCACTGGCAGGTGGCACCAACCCTGTGACACTGGGACCAAAAGCAGTGATTTGGGACAGGTTTTTCCACACTGCTCTTGCCAGTTTTTGGCACAGGGTTTTCTCAGAGTGCCCTGGGGTTTGTTGGGAGTTCAGTGAGAGCACCTGGCTCCAGAGACCTGTAGTGCTCAGGGCATTCAAGCTCTGCAGGCTTCACCTTGGCTTTTAGGAAGGAAAATCTGTATATTTTCAGGGAATTCATCTGTTTGGGGTTGCCTGCCCCCTCACAGAGAGCAGGGAGGTGAAATGGCACTGATTTGGTTCCATACAGATCCCAGGCTGATTTGGGTGGGAGGGGATCTTAAAAATCATCCTGTTCCACTCCTGCCGTGGCAGGGACACCTTCCACTGTCCCAGTGTTCTCCAGCCTGGCCTTGGGCACTGCCAGGGATCCAGGGACAGCCACAGCAAATCTGGGAATTCTATTCCAGGGCCTCCCCACCCTCACATGAACAATTCCTAATTCCCAATATCCCATCCAGCCCTGCCCTCTGGCAGTGGGAGCCATTCCCTGGGTCCTGTCCCTCCATCCCTTGTCCCCAGTCCCTCTCCAGCTCTCCTGGAGCCCCTTCAGGCCCTGCAAGGGGCTCTGAGCTCTCCCTGGATCCTTCTCCTCTCCAGGTGAGCACCCCCAGCTCTCCCAGCCTGGCTCCAGCCCTTGGAGCATTCCCAGAGGGAAGAACCACAGCTCTGTTTCCCAGCAGGGCTTTTCCCAAGTCAGGCTGAGGCTGGAGAGGGGGTTCAGCCCTCTGGCACTGCCCAGCCCTGGCACTGCTGGGCTCAGCAGCACCGGGATCCATCTGGGCGAGCAGAAGGATGAATAAAGGAGGCATTCAATCATAAATATGTGAATGCATGCACAGAAAGGCTTCAGCTCCATTCCTTCCATGGACATTTCCCTTTGGACTCTGTCCTCAGCAACCTCTCCCAAAGGAATTTTCCCCTGGGAATCTGGCAGCCCACACCTGCAGAGTCAAGGTCCCAGTGGCAGAGCAGGAGAGTTTTCCCCATGGACACCTTCAGACTTGGAATCTTACATGGTAGGAGCAAGAAGTCATTTTTTGCCACCTTTCTGCTGTTTGTTGCAAACAGTCACAATTCTCGGCCAGCTCATGGTGCTCCTCACAGGAGACCTTTCAGAGCAGTTTTCTACCTTAACAATATTTCTTAACTCTGAAATCTCTCAATAGTAGGAAAACCCACCAAATAATGAGCTTTTTGTTTGGTGTCTGTATTTGTTCTTAAATATTACTGCCCTGTTTACATCTTCTTGGTTTTGTTCTCATTCGGTACTCCAGTGAAATTAATTTGTCTTCACTCTGCTCTTTCAGGTTTTATCTATCATTTTTTAAAACACCAGTGGGAAAAACCTGCAAGTTTCTGCTGGAATGCCCTCCCCTTTTAGCCAGGCAGAGCAGGGATGGGAAGGGAAGGTACAGCCCCCCCTGCCACCCTTCCCAGGCTGCTCCCTGAGATCCCTCCAGCAGGAGCATCCTAAAAGAAGAGTCACCACCTCTTTCTCCCAGCAGAAGCATTTTTCAATGGCTGGATTGCACTGAAAAGGTGACAGATTTATAATTTACCTAAGAAAGAGTCAAACTTTTTTCCCTACCCTTTTGTGGTTTTTATGTGAAAACATCTTGGTTAAAACCCCTAATTTTGAAGCTAGTCATGACCAAAATACGTAACACCATCCTGTTGTACTTTCCAGGTTAGAAATTACTGTCTCAAATATTTCATTTCGTAGCCAGAATTCTTCTGTTCCTCTTCCTCACGATTTCCCAAGGAAATGAATCCATGTAGAGCTAGGGAGGTTTTATGATAATCAGGATTATTCCAGTCAGGATTTTAATTCTTCTTTCACTGCAAGGCAAGGAAAAGATTTGCAGGAATACACCCTGCTCCTGCCTGGCTTCCCTTGTCCCTTTAGGTGGGATGATGCTGCTGGCAGTGGTTCTTGGAACCACGAATTGATGGCGTGATGCTCTTCAAAGGCTTGGGGACAAGCAGGATGTGGTGGAACACACCAGATCCCAGTGAGGCTTTGGGGATGCCATTACAAATTCAGGTTTTCTGGGACAGCAGGAATCGCTGTGGGTGTGCTGTCCCCATGTTGGGTTCCTCATCCGTGCTGGAAGGGGTTTTTCACTCCCAAATATTCTGAGGTTGATGAAATCCCCTGGATGCTTGGATGACATGAAACAAACGGAAATGTGGTGTGGTTTGAGCCAGGATTTGAGTTGGGATGTGCCAGGAAGCTCCCAGGGCTGGTGGGAGGAGAGCCCAGGATGTGGGACAACCCCACTGTGACAACCCTGCAGTGAATCAGATATCCCCAGGTATCACCCTGGACCACTTAATGAACTCCCTCATGTATAAAATGTTTATAAATATTTGTGGATGAAGATACACAGGTCTATTTTTAAGATTTAAGTTAAATAAGTTAATGAATGGCTGGCCTTTTCTGCCTAAACGTGCAATGAGATATAATATACCTTTAGTCTACGATGGCCTAGGTACTGCTTAGTCTGTGATGAAAACTTTGCTGCTTTCCTACTGTTCTCAGAGAAAAAAGAAAAAAAAACAACCTATAAAAGACGTACAGGTTTGTTGCACAGGGACTACTGCAGCGAAGCTTTGTATTTGACCACTGGTAATATGAATGTGTTGTATTGACTTGTTGAAGATAATCATGAAACAACATATTTTAAATGTTACTTGCCTTATAGATTAGAGTACGACTATGTGGATATCATTTTTGTAAATACTGTTTTTTATAAATGTCTCTCCTCCATCCTCCCCGTCACCAATTTCACCGACTCTCAAATATGCAATTATTTACCATGCAGAGCGTTGTGACAAAGAAATCCCCACGTCAGAACAAAGTTTATTCATTCTATACATAAGAACCACATGAAATACCCAACTGAGTTGCAATTTAAATGTGATTATTATTTTTTTTTTTCCTTGAAAATAAACAAAAAAATGTAAAACATTTCTTTTTCTGAGCCAGTTTTTCTTCCATGTGCAGGAGCACCCAGAGGAGCGGGCAGAGGGATTGAAGGCTGGCCCAAAAAAGGGTCCTTGTCCCAAAACCCATCACTGCTGCTGGAGTTATGTGCAGTGTCCCAGCATGGGGACAGGTTGAGGGTGGCATGTGGGGACACATGAGGATCCACAGAGGGGATGGATGGAGCCTGAGGGAATGGGGCTGTGGGGACATGAAGGATGTGGGGTTGGGGGACCTGTGGAGGCCATGGGGACACTTCAGGGCTGTGGGGACACAGGGGTCTGTGAGGATCCACAGGGATCACGGGAATCTGTGTGGGTTATAGGGACCCATGGGTGCCATAGGGACCCACAGGGGCCATAGAGACATTTGGGGGGGCATGGGAACCTGTGGGGGCCACGGGGACCTGAGGAGGTCACAGGGACCCTCAGGAGCCTTGAGAACATAAAGGAGCTGTGGGGACATTTGGAGGCCATGGGGCCACGCGGAATCTTTAGGTTTATGTGGGGACATGTGGGAGCTGTGGGGATATGTGGAAGTTAAGGGACCATGCAGGGACCTGTGGAAGCCGTGGGGACACAGAGGGACCTGGGGAAGCTGTAGGGATATGTGGGAGCCACGGAAACCACTGGGGACTGTAAAGGAACCCAGAGACCTGTGGAAAACATGAGGACATGTGGGAGTCATGGGAACCTGTGGGGACTGTAGGGACACACACAGGGAGCTGTGGGGACACCTGGGACTGTAGGAATATGTGGAAGCCATGGGGACACACAGGGAGCTGTGGGGACCCGTGGGAGCTATGGAAACCTGTGAGGGCTGTGGGGACACACAGGGACCGGTGGAAAATATGGGGAGCCGGGGGAGCCGCAGGAGCTCACAGCCGTGAGGGTGGGAATGCCGGGCGCCGGGCACGTGGGGGGACGAGGCGGGGAACGGGAATGCGGAGGGATGGAGGCTGGGAATGTGGATAAATGGAGGCGGGGAACGGGAAGGCAGAGGGATGGAGGCCGGGAATGTGGATAAATGGAGGCGGGGAACGGGAATACGGAGGGATGGAGGCCGGGAACAGGAACACGGATGGATGGAGGCCGGGAACACGGAGGGTAGAGGCGGAGAACGGGAATGCGGCGGGCGGGCCCCGCTCCCGGCACCGCCTCCCCTCACGCAGCTGAGGGCAATGGAGGGCGGTGAATCCCCCGCCGAGCCCGGCTCGGGTGGGTGTCGATTGCCCCTCTAAAAGCCTCCAGCGCTGCGATTTTTCCTTCATAAACTCGAGCTTTGCCTCGCAGGGCCTGCCAGGCGCTTCCCGGTGGCGGCGGTGGAGGAGATCCTGAGGGATGTGGTGGGGAGCGCCCTGAGGGAGCGGCGCTACGAGCCGGGGCCGTGCCGGGAGGCGGCCAAGGACATCGCTGAGGTGGGACGGGGACGGGACACTTGTCCTCGTGCCTCCATGGGGTGCCCCAAATATTCCCCCCAAAATGCCGGTAAAGTGTAAGATAAAGGCTGGAGGCGGTGTCGAGATGCCGGCAGGGGTTGCTCGGAGGAGGGTGCAGACATATGCGAGTTAGTTAATGGATTTACAGGCTGGTTGGGGTGGGGAGGGACTTTAAAGCTCATCCAGCCTCAGGGACACCTCCCACTGTCCCAGGTGCTCCCAGCCCGAGTGTCCAGCCTGGCCTTGGGCACTGCCATGGAGGGATCCAGGGGCAGCCACAGCTGCTCTGGGCACCCTGTGCCAGGGCCTGCCCACCCTGACAGGGCACAGTTCCCAGTATTCCATCCATCCCTGCCCTCTTGTTAGTTCAATACCATTCCCCCTT
>VYZP01003089.1:0-34811 GCA_013400635.1 Hypocryptadius cinnamomeus
TTGTTGTTTTGGGGATTTTGTTGGGTTTTTTTTAAGTGACAAAATGATCGATTCTGGAAACAGCGAAAGGAAACGTGTGGTTTTGTTGTGAGTGTTTTTCAGGCATTAGGTGTTGCCATCAAACATCCTGTGGTGCTGGCTGTGGCTGTTCAGCTGTTTGTTCAGTCCCTACTCTGGCCTGTAGCTCGTGCTGAGAACCCTCTCTCCCACAACCTTTCAGCAGGGAGGATTGCTGCTTCTCCTCTCTACTTTTCTGATCCTCCACAACTCACTGCTACTCCCTTGTCTTCTGCCATCGACGTCATCCTTGCTTGTGTTGATATGTTTTATGTGGGCCCATCCATAAAAAAAAGCACCTTGCCCTATTATTCATAAGGGAAACATCTTTCAGTTTCTTTGCTTCCTCTATGACTTGTACCAGTGGCTAGCCAGCAGTGATGACTAGCTAATGCTGGTTAAGAATTGCAGCTATTTATTTTCTTGATGAGGAGGAAAGGAGGCTGAAGAAGAAATGTCAAATGTTCAGACTGGTTTAATTGTGTACAAAGGTATCTTGTATTTTCTTCCTGTCACACTCTTCCTGCCTTGCTTTTTGTGTTATTTCACAACTCTTCTTCTGGTTCCCTCTGACTGCAACTCAGACGGTGAACTCTTTCTGACAGTGTGTTTGGGTGATGCCTTGCAGGGGGACCACGGTGTGAAGTAGGGTACAGAAACCTGTAACATAAAAAGTATTGATACCAGGCTACCTCATAGTCTCACAAAGTACAGCCTCTTATCATTACTTTTAAAAGTAGAAATGTTAGCAGTTAGGAATTGTCAAATAGGTGTTACCTGAAGGAGTTGCCTTCTGATAATCCTATGCACACATTAATGACAAACATTGAAGTGTCATGGTCGTGCACATTACATTTGCAGTAGCACAGGAACCCAGATGTAAATACTAGAAGAAAAGATTGTTTGTTTAACACATTTCACAAGAAAGCCTTTAAGGCAAAAACAAGATCAAGCACACTGGAGCATGTTATATATTTCTACAGATACAAAAAGTCATGAGCTAGTGCCATATTCACAGTGGGATATTTGGGATTTTGCTTACTGATGGAAGTAACTATTCTGAAGAAAAGGTGAAAATATTTTAGACTTTTAGAGTAGATTCAGACAGGTTTCAGACAGGTAGTGCAGGAAGTTTTAGGAACTGTCTGCCAAACATTTTGTGTGGCTGAGATAACGAGCTAGAAAGGGCATGAGTCAAAGGGAAGATAGTCGGAAGGTGGGAGGAAGAATACAGGAAGAGATTCAGAAATGAGAGGTATCAGTGGCCCCTTGGCTCCTCTGCAAGCATTTTGTATTTATTTTGTATTAGCATCTAGTATTTAGGCAGGTAGAATGTAAATGGCATTTATCTCTTCTACCTCAGTTTGGCAGGATTGATGGAAACACATGTAGATTCCTTGTATTGTTTGAATGATCATTTGTATTATCTTCCAAACAAATATACTTCATCAGATCAGTGATGTTCACTAGAAAACTTATTTTTATAGGGACTAACTTTTCATCTTTTAATTCACTCCAGCTTTCCCTTTGAAAATTTGTGTTTCACTGCTTTGCCCTTGAATGCAAGACACTTTACAGTCTGTAACAAAGCATACAGGACAACTGAGGCATGTGTTGTATACTTTGTAGACAAGTAAGTAAGGTTTTGCAGTTTTTTTGTGGTATTACAGATGATAAAATTACTGTGCTTTTCCAAGGTCAGAGGGTGTTTGTGGCAAAGCCTAGGAAAAAAAAAAATTCTAAACCTTTTATCTGTGCTCCAGGTGTTTTTTGTTAAAGAGCTGGAAAACCTATTGCAGAACTCCTGAAGTTGACTTCCAATGGTCGAAACCAGCATGTCAAATGAAAGAGTTTCCTCTTTACTTCCTACTGTGTGTAATGAAACTGAAAGGCTGTACATAGCCACACGTTTGAAGAGTACCCAGTAAAGTGCCCTGACTTTTGCTATGATTTTGTGAAATGATCAGTCTAATCCTTAAAGGTTTGAGCTGATTTAAGTCTCCTGCTTAACTGAATTTCTTAGGGAAATAGAGCTCATGCGGATTACACTGTTTGTCTGCTGATACGCTTGACAACTTTCTGAGCCATTGATGTAAAAAGGCAGGCAAGACTCCCCTGTTGTACTTTCTCTGGTACATCCAGTCAAAAAACCAGCATCACATATAAGGCTCACTAATCTGTGTGCATGTGGGGCAGTGGAGTTTATGACTGCTCCAGGGGCACTTTGGAAGCAATACCAGGCAACTAGGATTATTGTTTTAGTAGTCTTAAGGCACACAAATCCTTAGAAACCAGGCTTTGTCAGTTTTGCTGCTCAACCATTTCTTCACATACAAGTTTGGAGCATAAAATCTGCCAAATTAATAAACCTCCATTCCTGAGGAAAAACATGGTTTGCAATGCCTTCTGAGTGAAGAAAATAATTTACTCACTGACTATTTTTCAGCAACATGCTGGAAACACTTGTACAAGTGTTCATTATTTTAAATTCATAAGCTTTTTGGAATTTTTTTATAATAGAAAAAATAAAGTTGTTTGGCAATGGATGGTACGGAGAGCAGAAATCTTGATCATCAGTTTACGGATGCTTTAATGTGAGAGAATCTTAAACCTTCATACAGTGCCAATAACAGACTTTGTGTGGCCTAGACAGAGTGATGGATGGGCCTCGTGGCCCATAATAGTATTGAAACTCAAAACGTCTTGGTATGTGGAGTGTTGCACATTTGGGTTATCACTAAGAGATAAAAAATTTATTGCACACTTGTTGCCATTTGAAGGAGGCTGAAGCAACTTCTCTGTTTCCTGGAAAGACAATCAAAGAATGAAAGCACATTATTGGAATTTTTCCTTCACCGTCACTATCTCCATTCCCGTCATACTCTGCTGTGTTTAGTGGAAATTAACTGCAGCAGAACATCCAGAGAACATCTGATTTCCTGTAAAACATTAATTTTATTTATTCTTCCTACGTGTTTTTCAGTTCTCTCCTCTCCTTCCTAGTCCTATTGACAACAAAAGAAATCACACAAAAGATCAGCTGTTGGTTTTATGTAAAATATTGCGTCAAAATAATGATTCATTGGAAAAAGATTTCACACAGTAAACACACTCACAAATACCCAGTCAGGTCACAAAACCAAAAATGTTATCAATAGGGACAACGGAAGTTGTTATTTTAGTTTTTGAACAGTCTTGATTCATGTTTCCTGTCATTTTCCTTGGGGAAAGAGAAACAATTATCCTTAAATAAACAATTTAACAGAACTGCCAGAAATTCTTCAAATCCTTAAACCAGTATTATCAGGAATAAATCCATAGCTGAAATAAGCTATGTTCTCCTGCTGTCCAAATTTGGTTTCCGCATACAAGTTTGAATGCTACATCTCACATCATGATCTGATACTGTTTTTAACCCAAAGGTGAGCAGCCATTGTTGTAAACCCTGTTCCTGTGGCATAGTGTGATGATCACCATATTTCAAGGGGATCTCAGGTGGAGTTTCTTGGTTCTTACCAAGTTGTGCTGTATAATTACTCTGAGGTTTGCTCAGTAGGAAGCAGCCTATTTGTTCCAGTTTTGTCAGCCCAGAGAGGTGCTTTGTGCTGCTTTCCCAGCTGAAACCTGTGGCAGCTTGCTCCCTGGGGCACCCAGACACTGGTGGGATGTTTGTGATCACCAAGAGGGGTGCTGGGGACGCTACATGTCTAGATTTTGACATTGATTTTGTTCTCTGCAAGGCTATTGGGAAGTGCTGTTTGTCATCTTTTTGTTTATGTTGTTCAAAAAGCCGTGAAGATATACAAAGCTAAAAGGTCAGTGTTTTTTCATGCAATGTTGGAAATACTTTGTGTGTATGATTCTTCTTCCCTTTCACTTGCTTTTTTTTCATTATAACAAATGTATTCTATTCATGAACCAAAACCAGAAAGACAGGAGAGTGTTATGCTCAGTCTCTTCATGCTGCTAATTTCATATTCAGGAGAGTCAAATGGTTTCCCTGCCTTTGGCCTATTAGAATTATGGAGCATTTTGGGTTGAAGGGACCCATCTAGTACAACTCCCCTGCAATGGGCAGGGACATCTTCAACTGGATGAGGTCTCTCAGAGCCACATCTGACCTGACCTAGAACATTTGCAGGAATGGGGCATCCACCACCTTGCTATGCAATGTGTTCCAAGGTTTTACTACCCTCAGTTCCTAATATCTAATTTAAACTGACTCTCAGTTTAAAGCCATTCCCCCTTGACCTGTCACTACTCACCTTCGTAAAAAGTTTCTCCCTAGCTCTCATGTAGGTCCCTGGAAAGTGCTATAAGGTCTCCCCGAACCCTTCTCTTCTCCAGGCTGAAACAACCCCAGTTCTCTCAGCCTGTCTTTGTAGGAGGTGTGCTCCAGCCCTTTGACCATCTTTGTGGTCCTCCTCTGAACTCACCCCAGTAGGTCCATGGTCTTCTTGTGTGTGGGACATGAGAGGGGCAAGCATCACTGCAGGTGGGGTCTCATGAGAGCCAAGAGGGGGAGAATCCCCTCCCTCACTCTGCTGGCCATGGTTCCTGTTGTGCAGCCCTGCGTGCAATTGGCTTTCTGGGCTGCAAGCGTACATTGCTGGGTCACGTTCAGCCTCTCATCCACCAAACCTTCCTTGAACTTCGTGTTGAGTTCCTCCTTACACTTCATGTTCTCTCACACCTCCTTGGCAGATTTCAAGATCCTGGAAGTTTCTTCCCATCTGCCTTCTGCAGGTGGGATCTGACCTAGCTTTGCTCGTTTGGTAAGTGAGAGAGGTGTCAGGTTCTTTCTTGCAAGTAGGCCAGTTGTTTCTCCTTTTGTCTTATTTGTTCTTCCACAATGCAGCATTTCCATTCCCTGTGATTTAGGATATTGTTTTTCCCAAGCTATGTAAATTGCAAGCTTGTAGAGAGTTATCCTAAGGATAATGTAAGGAAAAATTTAGTTTAGAAAAATTTACTCACAGTCAGCGGTTACTGAACAGATTTCTTCACCTTGTAAGATAGAACTCATGGAAACTAAAAATTCAGAGTTCGCACTTAAAAGCTTCATTTATATATTTTATATATTTGTTTATATTGTATAATGCAAAGTAATTCTCGGTGGGAACAAATTTATTGACGCATTTTGCCCCGACTGTGTTTTGTCATATTCCAGGAAATATGTATACATGTATAAAATCAAAACTTGGAGGAAATACTTGTTCTGTTTAAATTTCTTCCTGATAAGTATAGGGCAGCTAAGTGGAGCCAGGGGCTTTTCAAAGATGAAGTCAAGCTTAACAGAAAGATGAGCTCACTTGTAATTTCTTCAATGACCGCAGATAGTACTGAAGCAGAAAACACTATTTGCTTGGATTTTAGCAGTGTTTGGAAAACCAAAGGTTTTGGTATGTCTCTTGCCCTCCTGCCCCTGATCAGTCTTGTAAAACTCAGGTTTCTTTTCCTGGAGATTCTCTCTGCCCAACTGGGTATCCCGAATTTTATAAGAGTCTTAAACAAATTACCAGGTTAAAAGCACCTATTTTTAATGAAGTTACCTGGCAGTTGATTGTAACAGATACAAAAGTAAACATTAAGTAAACCCTTCCCATATTATTTCAGTGCAACTGAATAAACCCTTACGTCACTTGCAGCAAGCAAGCAATGTGCTTGGTTTTGAGTTCCCACTATCCTAATTTTGGGATTGTTGAATTTAACAACTGCTTGCTAGCTGGTGTGTGTTAAAGGTGTCCTTTCAAGGAGCTTGTTGTAATTGCTGTCTGCTCTGCTCTGAGCAGAGGAGAGAAAAAAGTTTTATCACTATCCTAATGAGAATGTGAAGCAATCTTGGATTTTGTTACTTCAGCTGTGATGTGATGAGAATGCTGCCAGCAAACAGCTGCACATGTTTTAACACATTGCTGCTTCTCATCTGGGAAGTGGTACTGTGTCCGTGTTGGATGCTGCCATTACAAAGGTGGCTAGCCTAAAGCAGCAGGGAGAAGACAGGATCACTCAAACAGCCCTGCTGTGGTGCACTGAGAGGCTGAAATCCTTAGAAGCTATTACTTGTGTTACCTGACCACATGATTAAATTCCATAGAGAGAAAAGTGGATCTGGACAAACCTTTTCATATCTGGTCTCATCATAAATGGGTGAGATGTAAATTCTGGTGGGGAAAGGAGACTGTTAAAGGGGAGTGGAATGGCATGGAGACCATTCCTGGAAGTTGACTAAGGAGAGGGGATGCTGGGAGAGAGAGACAAGTTCTTGGTTTTCCCCTATGGGTATGCTTCAGCTCCATTATTTCCCTGCATAGCCAGTCCATTGGAGTAACCCCTCTCCAACCCCTCTTGGAAACTCTTTCTCACCCTAAATAAACCAAAGGCCGTGTGTGTCATACTTAAATACTAAAGAAAAGTTATGACTCAAAGGTATGTATTAGCTCCTCACCTTGGTCCTTCCTGCCAGATGTCAGTGAAAGTCCTCTTGTTGGCTTTTATAGCCATAAAATTAAGTGTCTCAGCTCTGTCTCATCTCTGACCTGCCCATCCTTGACTTCAGAGGTTAGTTAAATCAACAAGGTCTGGGCTGAAATGTATTATTGGGTGCTCCCTGCCACCCTCCCCTCCAAATTCTACCTGTCTTATAAACCTGTAGATGGAGTCTCATCTGGCTAAGGCAAAGCCATCACCTAGGAAACTGGCTTGGGTTGGAAGGAATAAAGCTGTCTCTTACTATTTCCAAAAAAAGCAGTTAAGAGCTTGAGGCAGGACAGAAAACACAGTAGAATCAGAGACATGAAAACAGTGCACATTTTTATCTCATGACAAGGACAGGTTGATGACCTCCTCTGTTACAGAGGGAGCTTCCTGTGTTGGCTGCCAGGATGGTTTTCCCCTCTCAGTTTTTAAACTGATGGTGATTCTGATGTCTGAAATCACTGCAATTCCAGGTACATTACCAACACACTTTGTTAAAAGTCAACAGAATGTGTCATTTTGGGCACACAATCAAAAGGGGAAAAAAATACAAATCTCTGCATGATTGGTCTGTGTTGTGCTCTGAAGTTAGCTATAAGCATAGTTAATAGAAAATCAACTTATCTGAGCCTTAAGTTATCCCCACGAAATCTTTATATACTCTTGTTAAAAATGTGTGCTAACTTTAAGAGAAGGCAGGAGAAGACGACAACTTCAGTGTCTCCTCTTTCATGCTTATTTAGTATGGTTCCTTTAATGCTGCTTTATAAATTACTCTTTTCACAGCTAGAGAGTCTCACCTGTTACCTGGTGCCCATAAGAGCTGAGCAGGTCCACTTCTCTTTGTGTAACACATGAATATGAGAGCAAAGCAAGCTGTTTGGTTTAATTTTACTTTTTATCATCAGTTCACAAGGTGGTGCTGGTTTGGGGGGGCTACATGTGCTGTCCAGCTGGGGACCTGCTTGCACAGGGTGGTCTCTGGGCCTGAGAGGTGTCCCATGACCCTGGCTGCAGAGTCTCCAGAAGCAGTGCTGTCACCTCGCTGATGGCCACTGTGTAACTGAGGAGGGACACAACTGCCTTGTGAGATGGTGGCTGGCATGCCTCATGTCACAGGAGAAGGTCAAGGGAGGGTGTGACAGTAGCCTCTTCCCTGCATCCCGAGTGCAAGGAGGTGGCTGAGGACGTGCCCTGGGCTGAGGGTGCTGCTCTGGCTGCCCCTGGGCTGGATGTCTGCTGTTCCCTGGCAGCTCATCAATGTCTTATTTATGGCAGACTCATAGAAACTTAGCTTGTTTTCTTCTTGCAGGCTGGTTCTCCATGCACTTAGTGAGCAGGAAGGAGTTAGCCTAAGCAAAAATTTCTGTAGAGCTGTTGTAGAGCTGTTTGGTTGCCAATGGCAAAATGCCTGCTCCTGGTGGTACTGCTAGTAGAGCTCTGCCACCAGCAGGTTTTGCTCTGGGGGCAAATACACTTTGTCTCTTTTGATGCTTTCAGGTCCCAAGGAGACAAGTGACACTGGAATTCCAGGAATATACGGTCAAAGCCATCGGCCTGGATCTTTAAGCTGAAATTTCTAAGCACCTGAAACCCACCCACTGGGGTAGCAGGCTGACTTCTCATGGTTTTGTGCTGAGGCTCTACTTTATTTTTTCCCCTCTAGCACGGTTCTGTATGGATCAAATACCAAAAGATAGTTTAAAATATAAACATAGGAAAAAATACGGATGGAGAAGAAATACAGAACTTATGGAAGCCATATGATTTTGTTTGGAGATGGTCCACTATGCCAACAAAGTTTAATGAATATTGCATTTGCTTTGTTCGTAGGAGCAGGATGAGTGTAAGTCACTTACCACTCTTCTTTGTGTCTGAGACAAATCCACTCATTTTGAGATCATAATCATAAATGTTCAGTAGACAGTGTGCCATCCCACTCCCTTTTTTTACTGTAAAATTAAAAGCTCTTTACACCGCACCTACTATTCTTTCAAAATAATTTAACTTGATTTATTTCACTCTAATAGAAAACTCCTTATAATAAAGTTTTATGTTTTAGCTAAAGGGATTAATGAAGATTTCAAGCCTGGTTTGTCAGTCAGTGACTTGCATACCAAGTCAAAATTGTAGAACAATAGGGTTATTTAAACAGGAAAAGATGTGGTCCTGATTTTCTTGTAGCTGTACTGATTAAAGCTTGTCTGCATGCAAAATATTACATAGCTCTGTATTTTTCTTCACTGGCATCTGATTTCTAGCATTGTGTGATTGTATAAATACATATATGGAATAGAGATTCCTTTTTAAAAGATTTGGTTTATGAAGGTACCACAAATGACTTTTTATGGTGTAATTCCCCTTTAAAATAGTTCCCATTGAAGACAACTATTAATAGTCCATGACATCAGGGGCGTCACACTTTCAACTTTAGATAATATATGTATACTCCCTGTGCAAAACCTCTTCCTGTTTTGTTTTTAGCATTGGTTATGTTACTCATTAGTATCTATTTTTGTTGTGAAACTGTCTGTCTTACTTCTACAAATACTTTCTTTTTCCATAGGGAAATGGATTATTTGCATGTGCACTAAATAAAATTGATAAAGATTCATTTTTTTTAGTTAGGCTCTGATTTAAAAAAGCTTGTTATAAAACCTGTTTTTATATTATACCTATGGATAGCAATTGCTTTTCAGGTGATTTGGTTTTTTTAGTTGAAAACTGCGAAACAGGATAGTGAAATTTTACTTTTTTCCCCTCATAAGCTAGTCCTATTTTCTTTATGTAGAATTACAATGAAACTGTTAGTTGTACACTAACTCAGTGTTTTCACTTGCTTCTAATGGTATTTTGTTTGTGGGATGTCAGCGATCTTTTCACTGGTCACGCTATTACTTTTTTACCCATCTATGTCAAAAATTAATTAGTAATTTCAGTTAATGAAGAGTGGCTTAGTCACTTCTGAAGTATTTTGAGTCACTGGAAGGATGACACAGCCATGTTAGTAATTAACTATGCCAGCCTTTATTCTTATTCCGGCTAGTAACTCAACTAAAAGTTCCCAGTGATACTGCATTTTGACATCTCAAAGGCTCAGCTATTCCCCCAGTCTGGAGGTATAAAAGCATCAGTTAAGTGTGTCCAAAAAATTAATTGGACCCTTTCAGTTTTGTGCTTTATATCAAAGCTGTCCAAGAAGAAGGCAAATGGGGAGAACTTAGCTTGTGCCTTGTCTGGAATTGTGTGACAATGAGAACTTCTTTTCTGTTTGTTGGCTCAGAAAGGAAGCCAGTCAATCTGGGTGAAGAGATTCAGGGATTTGAGCTGGGTAGCAATTTTAGCATGACTCATAACACTTCATAAAATTAGCTTGCCAAGAAGATGTGCTTCTGTGAAACTGTGAAGTACCTGGGCTCGAGGTACAGCTGGAAGAGAAATCATTTTGACAGAAGAGCTCATAAAAGTCCAGCTCACGTCTTTTGGTGATGGCAGTTGAAAGAATCATCAGTATTGATCATCTCAAGTCCTTATAGCCTGAGCTCCTCACAGTGCCACGTCACCTTCAGCTCCCCTTTGCTGTGGAGACCCTGGAGAAGCACAAAAGCAGGGGCAAATACTGAAGAGAAGATGGAAGCAGCGGCATAGCCAGCTGTCCACAGAGCATCAGTAAGTGATTGTCTGGCGTGTAAATCCGGGCCCCACAGTTTAGGATTTGATATCCAAGAAGTGGAGTGCTTGGAACAAGCATATCTTAACATTTCCAGTTAATTAAACGTCTCAAGAAACAAAATTTTTCTCACCAGTTTTGTGATGTCTAGGGGAAAATAATTTTGTTGTAAGCAGTTTTGCACGTTTATGCAATCACATTATAACTTGCATGGAGACAGTAGGAGAAGGGATAAAAATACGATGGGATGTTTGTAGCTGAAGTTTCCAGATTTTTTGTGCATTTTAATGTACTAAATCTAGTTTTCATAATTTAAAAGAACATCCTCCCCAGATACAAGCTGGCCTCATCATTTATCTGAAGGGAAGATGGCTAATCTTCGTTGTAGTTACTTCTCTTCACTGGTGGAGGCTACTTCAGTGAAGCTTGTTTTTGTTTTGTTGTGCCAGCAAGGAGTTAAGTACCAAACCAGATGCTACTTTTTGCTACTCTGCTATTGGCAGCTGCCCTGCTCTGCTTCTGAACTTACTGCCCTGCTATTTTTCCTACACCTGTGTGAATGACTTGATTTCCTTCCTCCTCCCTCTCTCACCACTCTCCTCCTTGAGATAATTGCCTTTTGCTGTTCATGTGCTGTGGTGCTGAGCACAGGGGCTGAGAACAGGGAGAGTTTTCCTGCTGAGCTTCATCTGTGGCCTATCAAGTACTTGTGTGATGGAGGCAGAGTAGCAAAGGGGGCAGCTGCAGGAGGAAAAGACAGGAGCTGGAAGCAGAGGGAAGGTAGTGAAGAGAGTAGTGATAGAGGCTCAAGCTATTTCATACTAGAGCAGAACATGAAGGATAAAAATCTAACCAGAGAAGGAGAATTGTTTTCTACTCGTAAAGTTTTCCAAAGAATTCCACATTTTCAGTGCTGCTCTAGACCCTAAAAAATAGCTCTGAGCCTTCATCAGTGTTTCTTGAGTCTTGTCTAGGACTAGCCACTGCTGAGAATATATACATCTGCTTCTGCTGGGAAATGCTCTCCTAGCTCAAGTGGCAGTAAATGTGACGTGGCTCTACTTTGCCTAATCCTGTTGATGAACACCATAAATATCAACAAGATCCCACATGTTGGAACAGCTATATTTTTTCTAGTTATTACCCCTCCCTCCCTAAATATATAAAAATATATAAAAATTGTATCTATAAAATTATATCAATTATACATATATTATATAACTATATCTAAAATTATTTATAACACCCAGTATTAAATAGATAAATTCTAAGTTTGTACTTATTCTGAGAGGAAAAGAGTATAGGATAGTAATTCAAGCAAAGCTGTAATATAAAGGAATAATTCAGCAAGGAGAAATTAAAGTTGTTTTTTTTTTCCCTTAAATTAATCTGGTGCAGTATAATTGTCTGAAAATAACTAAAAGCTCAGCTGTGAGCTTTTATATACCCCGGAAGAAATGCCTATATATAATTTTTCACAGGAAAGTACTGAAGGCAAAATGCCAGCAATGATTGCATGAAGTACAAAGTAAATTTATTTCATCACAAGAAAATTGTAGATTAACATTTATACTTCCTTCTGTTTTTCTGCACTCTCTGCACTCTGATATATCTCTTATCTGTGGGTGTGGTGCATTTCTTACAGCAGGAAAAGTTCTTGAGGGTTTGGTGTCATGTGGCACAATTAGATATTCTCCTAATATCTATTCTACTTGGCTGCTGTGAATCACACCCTTAGGTCTGGAATACAGAACTGCAGGATTCCCAACCTCTCTTGCACACAGAGACAGCTTAAAGAGTGAAATTTTAGTATTGACAGAGTAAGATGAGCACCATCATCATTAAACACTCAGGTCTGAAATCACACAGGTACTTTACTTTTGAGTTTAGATTTTTTGCTCACTTCCCCTCCAACGTGAAGAAATGCCTTTTTTTTTTTTTTTAAATGACATTTTTCACAAGCAGAAGCCAGCGAGGTTTCAGACATCAGCTGCTATGCAAACTGCTCTCCCCAAACAGGTTGATTCGGGAGGGTTTTGATGAGTGTCACATCTAAAGCCTCGCTGCTTTCAGTTTTACCTTGTCGGGGCTCGGATGGGAGCCGCGGTGGAAAGCTGCACAGAGACCCAAAGCAGAAGGGGAGGGTGTGCCTTGGCCGGGAGCTGCCCGGCTGTCAGGAATCACCTGCGGCTGAACTGAGTCTCGGATGGGAAGTAGGAAGTGCTGTGCTCAAGCTTCCTGTACAAATAAATGCAGCTTTCCCACAGCCACTGCATGCAGGCTGTGACGCGCGTGTAAGATATAATGGCAGCGTGCACTTAATAGCAGGGAGGGGATGATTTCTCGGAGTGGCACGGGGGCTGGGAGACGAGCCCTGCTGCAGCCCTTAAAAGTGTTCGCCTGTCACATAGCCAGGGACGAGGAAGGGCGTGTGAGAGCCAGCGGCTCCGCTCCTCGGTGCGAGCTCCGGGGCTCTGTGGCATCGCGGTTCCTGGGAATGCCCGGGTCTGGTGCAGCCACTGAAAAGTCACACAGCCGGCAGTGAGCGCTACTCTCCTTTCAAGGTATGTTGGAATACACCTTTCTGTCTGGTTTTCCTTAAGAGCAGAGGATACCCTCAAAGACCAGAAAGCCAGCATTTGCTTCTAATGGAACAAAGTGGAAAAGACGTCTTTTTTTTTTTTTTTCTTTTTTTTTTTCTTTTTAAGGTACTGAGTGGAATGATTAAATAGCTAAAATAAATGTTATTTGTAGTTTGGCTAAAATCAAACTATGTGCTGCTTAGAGCTGAGGCAGAAGGAAATCTTGGTGTCCTGACAGTTAAAAAGGCTGAAAATAAATAGACGTCAAGTATTTCCCAAAAGGGTGAAATGACTTTTGTCAGGGTAACTTTTGGAGAAATATCTGTGATAAGTGTTTAAAAATGCTGCAGAGTTAGGATATATCTGTGTGGAAGGTAGTTGCTAAACTGGCATATGTTTTAGTATAAATAGAAGAACTTCTTTCATACTGAAAAAATACCTGATTAAGCTGGAGGAAGCCTGAGTTTAAAATGCTGATACTTTCTCCTGATTTAAAGGCATTTCTTCTGCCACAGTTTCATGCAGCTGGTAGCAGGAAGGAAAAAATACGTTCATCTGTATTCTACATGTGTTAACTTCTAATCCGTGTTAATGTACACTTCTAATCTGATCAGGGTTTAGGGTTATGTCGTTTATGTAAGCACATACGAAATATAGCATACTTTAGTTTTCTACTTTGCATTTAAAATTTTTTTGATGCTGAGAATAGACAACTGCATTTACTGGAATATTTGCACTGCTTTCTTATCATAAGGCTTTCTCCGTGCAAAGCAGCTTCAGTAATGAAGATATTTCAGTCTAGTTTATTTTAAAGCTCTGTATTTTCTGTAATACAAAAGCACTCTGCTTCCTAACTGCATACAGCAATATCAAATGTCTTCCTTCAGAGAGCACTGTAAGTTGTAAAATATTTAGAATTACTATAGTAAAGAAAGCATTGCAGGGTGGCTTCGAATCCTCTTGGTCAATAGACACCAAATGCTTTAAAGAAGTAAATTTTAGCAGAGATACAGGCTGTGACTGAAATACCCCCATGCAGCTTTCCAGCTGCCTGGGAGCAGGCAGAGCAATCTGATATGTTTGGCTGCCCTCAGCCTGAAGGGCAAGTGGTCTCGGTTGAGGGCAGGCACTGGGTTTGGGATTCCAATATTTACGGAAACAGAAGTTTCAAAATCCTGTTCTTAAATATTTTTCAAAACAAACAGATTGTCCTGATGCTTGTCCTGTATAGGACTTGTCTGTGCCTGAATGTGAGTGGGTGTCTGGGTTGTTGCTTTAACGTGGAAGTGGCTGAAACCCTTCAATCAATCAACATAAGCTATTTTGGAGAAAGTACTGCACATTGATAAGGCTGCATGAGTGCAGTTATGCTGCTGAAAGTAATACTTTAGATTATGGATTGAGAAGTGTGTGTTTGCAGAGTGTCTAAAGCTGTAGTAAAGTGGCGGTAGTCTTTTAAACTAAACCAGAGCTACTCCAGAGCCAAGCAAGTGTGATGAGACTCAGACTCCTTTTCTTCCATGCATCTTACTGGCTCATGGGGGTATTTCACATGAAGTCCTGTCTGCTCACACAAGGACATAGAAACCTCCCTAGGCTTCATGTGGAACTAGCATTTGGCAACCTGGAAATAGTTTCTGCTCCCCATGCTGAGGTTCTGCATGCACCTCGCTGGTGGCTGTGGGCTCCTTTCCCACAGATGTGACATTTTGGCGATTCTGTTTGTGTGATAGCATCCCTTGGGGCAAAAGTTAGCAATATAAATAGCAAACAATATGGAGGTTTTTTTCTCTCTAGCTGGGTTCTTGGATTGCACTCTGTTCTCTAAATGCTTCATAAGCTTTCTAGAAATAAGTAGTGTGGAAGTGGTTGTCTGGCCTTTCCATTTTGGTGGAGGAAAGTGTGTACTTGTCCGTATTGTTATGGTGAGTTTAAAATGCAGCTGTGAGAATCAGCAAGCCACTCCATAGAGAAACAAGCAGTGCTAATGCTTAACCTGGTTCACAGCTCATTAGTATGCCTCTGATATCATCTGTGGTGTGAGCCTGAGCCATGTGCCTGCAGTTGACCCCGTTCAGACCTTTCAGTGACTTTCAGTGGTGAGACCCAGTGGAGCGTGTTACTTTGATGTAGCTTGAAAGAACTGCTATAGACTTGCTGTCCTTCTTCTGGAGTGGGGAGTTTTCTTGAATGTGCCTGAAACTTCACAGTGCCTATAGGTTGTACAGATCAGATCCATAAATATCTCCTGGGCTAGTAGTACTGTGATATCTGAGACCATAATTACAGCTCTGGGCCCATGGATATCTCAGGCACACGTGAACAGAATACTGTGGCAGGCTGCCAGTGTCACTGTGAGCCGAGTCCATCAGACATCCTTGCATATCCTAGAGCAGACTTTGCCTTCAGCCTCGTGAGGCTGAAAGTGATTCTGGAGCTATGCTTTTCCTCTGGTACTTGCCCAGAGCTGGGTACAGTTCCTTCCTCTTCTTCTGCTTTCTCCATGCCAAAGCGGAGCCTGGTATAATGCACTTCACAAATTGTCTTCTTTGCCCTTACATTCATTCCATTTGAAAACTAATATTTTGGTTTGCAAAGGGAAACATTGAACAAAACAAGAAAGAACAGATCCAAAGGGAAAGACAGCAGTGATATTAAGCTCAGCCTCTAGCATTCTGTATTTCTGCTGAAGCATAGCTGAGCTGCAGTGCTAGACTATGAGCCTTCTCACTTGACAGAAGCACAGGTCTGAGGGCCATCGTACACTGCAAATTTACCTAGTCTTGGACAAACATTTACAGAGATGCTTGTGCCAAATAACTTTGTGCTGATCAGTAAGAAAATAGTGTTCAGTAATCGTTCTGTGTCTCTTCTAAATGGTTTCAGCTCAGCGGGAACTGAGTGGGCTTTAAATTCATAAAGTAGGTCACTGCTAGGAGATACTAAAACACTAAAAAAAAAAAAAGAGTATCTCAAATTACAAAGGTCCATATCCTTCCCTTCCTGCTGAAGTAGAACTTTTCCAATTCCTAGTCTTCCAGGAGGAACAGAGGTGCCAAGTAGGAATTTTTAGGCTCCAGAGCATAACTAGGTTAATTGCATTGCAAACATACTTTCAGATAAAAAAATGTAGCTATGTAAAAAAAAAACCACTTTGTTTTTGGAGTTTACTAGATCTCTTTGTATGTATTGGTACTTGTGCACAGTGACATACGTGTTTCTCATTTTTGGTTTCTTTTATTCTATTATAATGATGAAAAAATGTCATGAGTTGCCCAACATCTGGGTGTTTTTTCCCTATATTTTTAGGGGAATCTGCTCAGCCTGCAAGAGAAAACCCATAATATGTAGTTAGAAAGGTCACCAGTGTACCTTCTGCTTTGAGTGTCCTTGGTTCCTACAAGCACAGTTCCAGCTTTGGTGGAGCTTGGGCTAACTTAGCATCCTTGCTCCTTCTGCGTGAGTCAATATCTCTGGAGTCCCAAAGCCAGCCAGCACCAGGCACAATGATTTGGTACACATGAATCTGACTTTTGGGTCCATGCACACTAGAACAAATTCCCTGCATGGAGTTTCTTCCTGTGTATTTCCTGGGCTTATTGTAGACACTGCCATCAGGAGTACTTGTTATCAATGCTTTTTGTTGCAAGGAGAGACAAGAAAGCACAGAATCATGGAATGGCTTGGGTTGAAAGGGACCTTGAAGACCATCTAGTTCCAGCCTACCTGCCATGGGCAGGGACACCTTCCACTAGACCAGGCTGCTCATAGTCCTGTCCAACCTGGCCTTCCAAGGATGAGATATCCACAGCTTCTCTAGACGGTCTGTTCCGGTGTCTCACTACCCCTCTGAGGAAAGAATTTATTCCTAACACCTAATGTGAATCTCCCCTCTCCTAGTTTAAAACCATTCCACTTGTTCAATCACTGTCTCCCTGTGTAAAAATGACTTTTCCTTTTTTTATACACCCCCTTTAGCTACTGGAATGCCACACTGATGTGTTCCTGGAGCCTTGCCTTCTCCAGGCAGAACAATCCCAGCTCTCTCAGCCTGTCTGTGGAGGATAGTTGTTCCAGCCCTCTGATCATCTTTGTTGCCCTTTTCTAGACGTGCTCTAAACATGGCTATGTGCTTCATGTGCTGAGGACCCCAGAATTCAGAATTCCAGGTGGCGTCTCAGCAGAGTAGAGGGGCAGAATCCCCTCCCTTGATCTCCTGCCTGCTTTGCTTTTGGTGCAGCTGAGGGTGTGGTTGGCATTTTGGACTGCAAGCGCTGATGCTGTTGACTCATGTCCAAGTTTTCATCCACGAGAACCGCCAAGTCCTTTTTGGCAGAGCAGCTCTCAATGAGTTCTACTCACATTCTGTACCCATGTCTGGGATTGCCCTGACCCAGGTGCAGCACTTTGCACTTGGACTTGCTGAACCATTTCGTTCTTATGCACCCACTTCTCTAGTTTGTCCAGATGCTGGTTAGGAGACAGAATACGGAATCACTTTTTATTAGAAGGAAGAATTACCATTTTACTGTCATGCTCATGCTTCTGCCCTTTAATTGAGACTGTCAATATTTGTGTCTGTTGCAAGCTTTTCTGCCTTTTGCTTTGTTGTAAAAATGAGGAGAGGATGGAAAGTATAAGACATGAGTCATTACTCAAGGAGTGGATGTTGTCTGGGTATCTGACAGAGGCTTTGATGATATTCAGGTTTGGTTATACAAACTGTAGAATTTTCAGCTAGACAGGAACAAAACTTGCAGATCTGAAAACATTTATGTGTTCTATATATTTGCAAAAAGGAAAAATCATAGGCACAGAAGAGCCGTATCTGTTTTTGGGGACTGAAATAATTCCTTTGAGGCTACCTCTGCTTACACTCTTATGTACTGTATGTTGCTGTGGCATGGGGGAGATTTCTTTGCACATGTGTATATATAGCTGCAAATAGTTCAGAATTGCACGCTCTAAATCCCTATGTGCATAGAGGGAAAAACACATTTCATGACAACTAGAATCCAGGCTAATCCTTTGCATGCAAAGAAAATTCCACAATTAAGTAGAAGCAGTGACACACAGGCTGGCACTGGTTATGTCTGAGCAGGAGATGGGAGAGTTCATATGTTCTGGCTGTGATTAATTTTTGAAGCATTCTGATGGAGGTGGGGAGATGATGAAGGAAAACAAGCCAGTCTTCCCCCCCTTCAAGAAAAAGAGGGTTTCAGAGCTGTAGTCATTGGGGAAATGGAGCTGATCCTGTGGGCTGTTTACCATTGCAGTCACTGGAACATTTTTCACAGCAGCGGGCGCTCTGCCAACCACTGGTACTGGAACTCTTCCCCATGGGGTTTACTCATTTTAGGGCTAAGATAACATCCACGGGGCCAGCAATAACTTGCTTTCTGAAATTTTGCACAATGGAGAAGATGCAATCTTGTACCCTCTTGACCTCTCCACATTTGCCCTGATGGTTTCAGTGGTGGGGATTCTTCATCACAGTTTCCACAGAAAATCTGTGGGAAAGGCAATCATGCCCTTTGCCAGGAGTGAAGTAGAAGCCATGTGCATGTACATAATTTAGACAATACTACTATGAGGACATGTATTTTTAGGATTGGTCAATGTTTTTGTTGCAAATACCCAAGCAATGTGCATGGCTTGAGCAATTTCAACCCCGTTGTTAACTTTGCTTATCACATTTTCGGAGGATGGACCAACAAATCAAGGAAACATACACTTGTGAAGAGTAGAAAAAAGCCAGGAATTCTTGTCTTTTTTCCAAATTCTGCAACAATGAGGACAAAATGCCTATTTTGCCTAGGGGCATTAGTTGTCACGGTCATAATTAAAAGACCAGCCAGCAGAAAGTTTCTAGAAAGGTTTCTGTAAGACTGTAATCCTATAATGTAACAAGTCTATGAGTTCTTTTCAGTTCTACTTAGTCATTTTTCTGAGAGTTTGGGAGGTGGGGCAGCTTCTTGCAAGGATAAGCTCTCAGTTGCTTATCTTTGCACACATAATGCACAGGTCCATTGAAAAGCACTCCTTTGGGAACACTCCCCTTGGCAGGACTTGGGCTGCATGGCTAAGATCATGTAGAGACTAGCCAGTTGTTAGCAGAGGCTGAGGCACTTGAGGCGGAAATCTCATATGTTTACAGGTTGCTGTTCTCCCTTGTAATTATTTCTGTAATGAAAGTTGGGATTTGGAATTGAAGTGAGGGAGTGATGAATGCAAACCTCTTACTGCATTTGATGGACCCTTCTGGTTTATTGCATGTCTTATACTAACATCTGGATTTCTTAGTAGTTGCATCAAGCCCCTGAGAAACTAACTGTGTTCCCTGTGCTTGGCACAGTACAGGCAAAAATCTTGCTGTGAATGCTTGGAGCCTGAAGCACAGAGACAAGGGGGATGTGGAAAATAGGGTGGGAGAGGGCAGGGCAGCAATGAGACAACGTTGTGTTGTGTGATAGTGTCATCAGCCAAACAGCTTTTTTACTCAGGTTTAAGCAAATGTCGTATTTGTCTTACACTGTTAATAAAATGCAGAGCAAAATAGATAACGTGTGTTAAAAATGTTTATTTATGAAAATGGGAATGTGCAGTTGTTGTAAAAATACATGTCTGTTAAAGTTAGCTGAGACTCAACAGTAGTCGAAGGTATTTTTGCTATTCCAGCATAGTTCGCATCTTCTGTTCAGTAGTATGTACATGAGGCCACTCAGAGGTTAGAGGTGCCCCAAATTCAAAGCCTGGGCATGTGGTGTGGGGCACCTTCTGCACACTGGAGCAGGTGGCAATATGGAAGAAATTGCCTGCAGCAGAATTCCTCCCAGGATCTCTCCCCGGCATGCTGGGCTCTTACCTTTTCCCATTTGTGGGCTGGGAAAGAGGGAGATGAAATGTGAGTACTGAGAGTACAAGCAGAGAGGTGCTAAGTCAGGGGACTGTTGCTGGTGTTCAGTTCTGTTTTTTTGCCTCTGCAGATCTGGCCAGAGCTGGAACTTGTCCTTTCCTCATCTCAAGTTGCCTTTGGAAGGACTTGTTGAGGAGCTGGCAAAGGAGTGGTTTAGGGATACACTCTGACTAGTTTAACTATCAGTCATGAAAAGCATTAGTAATAGTTACTTCAGTAAATGTGTTTAGTTTCAAAACAGCCTCATGTCTGTCCAAACCTGTACTATTGTTTCTTGCCAAATTTCAGTGCAGTCAGTAGCTGTTCGTGTTGTTTTCTTAATGGCAAAGGCTTATGTTAGAGATAGTGACTTCCCCAAGGTCTAATCCTCAGATTTGACTCCCACTCTTTAATTCGCTGACTGTTCTTGTAGCTAAGACTTGAAAGTTACCACTGGGTAAGCTTTCTAAGTCATTGAGATACATTTCGAGCAAGGGTAGTTTTCAATGTTTTAATTCTTTTATTTTGGTTACCTCAAATAACATATTTACTGTATAATAATGAGTAGTGTATTTGGCTGTAAGATTAGATAGGGGCAGATTAAAATATTATATGTATTAGTTTTGTTCACTGAGCAGTCACACAAAAATCGTTATAGGAGGAAAATCAGCTTATTCTTTTATTTCTGTTGATGTAAATCTGAAGTTGTTAAAAGTGCTTTTCAATGCCCGCAGTGAAAAAAGTCTGTAGGACCATATTCTTGCAAGTTTGCACTTTCTGTGGCTTAACAAAACTACGTGACAGAGATGTTAAAGGTGTCATCTTATTGCAAGCACTGAAAGAAAAATTCTCAGATCACCCCTTCCAAAAATATACACACGTTAATTTTTTTTCGATGGATGGCTTTCAGTACATTGTTTTCCACTGCTTTCACTTTAACAATGTCTGTTTACAAGTATTTCCTAAAAATCCTTTATGTTAGAACAGACCAATGTTGCAAATGTCTTCTGAACATGCCCTATCTAAACTGTAAACATTGCAGCTCAGGGATTTAGCATATCCCAAGGTTTTGTTATCTGATTAACAAAAATAAACATTTTTTTTAATATGTCAAAGGCAAATTTTTACATCTGACTTCCTATTCCTCTTTCAGCAGAGACAGCTAGCCAAGTTATCAACCCATTTGACCTCCCAAAAGGTCAATTCCTTTTACTTAGTAAATGCCACAGTTACCAAAAGCCTTCATGTGGTCTGAAAGAAAGATCTATCATTTGTCATTTTGAAGAATGTGTTTTTATTTAATAGTGGTATATTACCTCTTGTCAACAGGATGTTAAAAGTAAAGTACACCAGACTAGTCTGGGTGGAAATTCCTTGTAGCTTAGCATTAACATATGTTGCATAGTGTCATTAAGAACAGAGGATGTTATTTAGAAAAGCTTTAGATTTTAATCTCAGACCTGGTAACCAGTACTTGGAATTCCACTTGATATAATTTTGTTGTTTGAATATGTTTTGGAAATACTTGGAAATGTTTGATGCCAAAACACTCTAGTTCTCTTCTCTGACTGCATTTTGTTTCACTGCATTTTGTGCTGATAACTCTGCTGAGCACTGTGAGCAGGATGAACGTAAAACCTTAGGAGAATCCTGCTGTTGACCTCCTGCAGGACCAGGAGGTCACCAAAAGCCTGTGCCTGGGGCCAGCACCATCGCACTGCTCAGCACAGTAAGCCTGATACATCTGGGTCACCCTGAGATGGAAACCCACAGGCCTGCCCAGCACTCACATCCAGTAGATCTGGTGCAGGAAGCTGTAGCTCTCCAGCCTGCCAGTGTTGATAGAGCTGTGTCCTGCACTTTGATATGTGCTAGTTTCAAGCACAGAACTGAGTGAAAGTGACGGCTTCTGCAGTATGGTCTGACCTCATCCCATGCAGAATGGCTTGCTCCCATCCTCATGGGCTCCGTGAGTATTGCCATGGTGTGGCTCCTGTCAGTATTGGAAAGAGTCAAATACCATGTTTTGATTATGCATTTCAGTTTTATAGCAGGCTGAATTATTTCTCTTTTAGTTGGCATCTTTTTATCTTTAAGTGATCCAAAAGTGCTTTTCCTTGCTTCAGCTGTGAGTAACAGCATTTATTTCACCATTATCTCAGAGATTCCCTGTTCTTGAACTCTCCTGCTTTTTAAGAGTGGAAGGGGAAAAACCCCACTTTTTCCCTCTTGCCTGTTCTCAAGCAGTATTACAAGAAAATGTACAAAGGATTCCCACAATTGCAGAGTTACATCTGTTTCAGAAAACAAAAAATTCTGCTATATTCATTTAATATCCGTGGTCTTCTTGCAAAAAACCTCACCTCCCTGAGGACATATAGACATAGGGTCACAAGAAGTTGCTCAGAAGAACTGGTGTTCTAAATTTTCAGTTATTCATACCTCACAGTATTACAGTACAGTAGAGAAGTTATCTGACAAGTGTATTCCCAAAGCCTTGTGGAAACTGATATATATGTGTCCTAGTGGTATTTTGGTGTAATAGAATGTTTTGGAATGATTGGGTGCGTGTGATGTTTGGGAAGCTATTCAGTGTGTATTTTAAATATCCTGAATTGCTGGTATAAAAATTCCTGGCAGAAATCTGGATCATATTCTGAATGACTATAGTCAATCCCTTAACTTTTTTTTTTTTGGTGTAAGAGGCTTTCCACTCACTGCATTCCTTTAAAAGTATTTGATATATTTATTTTTTGGTTGCTAGCATGATATGAAAATACTCCATATAGCTACTGCTTCTTGAACAGCAACTCAAAGTTTTGAGGTTTTTTTCCCAGGCATTCCAATGAAAACGAGTGAGAGAGATTGCCTTTGGTGTGTTCTCATGTACCAACACATTTACTTGGGCTGCTTGTCCTTTAAAGAAGTTTTCTGACAAAAAAAATTTTACAATGTAGAAAGCTGTCATGAAATATTATACCTCTGACTTTTCTTAAGCCTTGCTCAAAGAGAGTAGATATTGAAATGCTTTTATTCTCTCTAATGCTTCAGCTTGGTAGCATATTATGGTAATCCAGAAATGGGTTCCCCTTGTACATGTAATCAACTGCTTGCTGTTTTAAGGCTCAGATGTAATTCAGTAATTCTGAATATATTAAAAATGTATTTAAAATGAGACCTTCTATTTGTGGATCTGGTTGCTTTTTTTGAGACCATGATTTCAGAAAATCTAAGTACTTGTTTAACTTCTTAATAACCTCATTTAAATAAAGCAGAACATTGAGGCTTTGATACACAGGAGCACTTAAACATATGATTAAATGTCATTCTTGAAGATGAAGGCTTTTTTAAATTGTGGCTTTAATCATATGTTTTACAGCCTAACTGGATCACTGCCTGATAAGTAATGCCGTATGGACTGGATAGGTAGCTCTGTGTAGGCAGTGCATATCATAAGGAGAAATTAATGCACCGTGGGTTAGTGGTCTGTGCGTAAGACCACAGAAGCTCTAGTGCACTTGACTCAGAATAATTCTCTGAGCAGAGATGCTGAGTTTAAAAAGCCCGTCTTAGTAATGAATTTTGAATGACATTGTCTTGAGAGAGTTGGGACAGCTAAGAACTTGTAACCAAAACTGGTAATGATGGCGTTTCACTGAAATTGATAGAAATCTGACAGCTGTCTTCACAAGTCCTAATTTCATAGCTCAGTTTATATCTTGTAATTTGACCCCATTATCTTAATACCACTCTGTATACCACATTTTTAAAATCTTTCTGTAATTACTCTTTTTCCCCCAAGGACCTGATTTTTAGTATTGGTTTTGAACACTCATGTTTTTCAGGTGGTTTTCTTTTTCTATTTTATTTTTTATTTTTACAGTTTCCTGTAACTTAGTTACAGGAAACAACAGAATCCTGAGTGAACAATGTCAAACCAGGTTTTTATATGGCACTGAAGTAATTTCATAATGGGTGGATTACTTGAAAAATCTCTAGGGCGTGAGAAAGAATGACTTGCATTGCTTGCAAATGTGTCTCCAAGAGAGTTTAGTAAATACCTAGTACACTAAATAGGAGTGTAGCACTCATGCTGTGAGTTTGTTTTGATCCTACATTTTTTCTTTTTTGTAAAAGAAAAAATGTGCTGGGTGTTAGACCCACATGTATCCTTATACCCATAGGGGAAAACACATTAAGGACCCTTTTTGTTCCATTAATGTTTCCTGGAGCAATGTGTCTCGTACTGGTGCATTTCATGGCTTCCTTCTAATTGCAGGTAAAAGCATTAAGCTTGACTAACTTCAGCAGAATTGTTTGTAAGCACAGGACTTGAAGTAGCTTCTCCAAGAACTGTGTTTGGATGCAGCATGTGAAAAATGAAAGCATAACTTGTGGTGCTGAACTTACTCCATTGATTCTCCTCCAGCTTCAGTGCAGGAGGCTTTAATGAATTCTCTGTGATATTTCTGAGTGGTGAAAGTCACATTCAGACACATTTTTTTTAGCTAAATACAGTGACTTGGTTGCAGGCACACCGACAATGTCCTGATGCTGCAGCTCAGGAGACTGCCTGGCTTGTTTTGTCTATCACATGTACAGAGTAACTTCTGTTCTTTGGTAGTAGTCATGGTTTGAGGCAGCTGGGCAGGCTCAAGTGAGCCTTTGTGTGACTGTGACAAGGATGTTACCTTAAAATTCCTGCTTACAGGGAAAATTTCAGCAGTAGGTTGCGTCGATTTTTGATACCTCTGTGGAACTGGGGTGTCTTGGCCTTGGATGTCTCCCACACACCCACCCAGCTGCCCTCTCACCCCCATCACAGGGAGTTAGTAGTTTCCACTTCGGGATGTTAATGCCAGGATTTGCAATGGGTACCTGTCTAGAAGCAGGTATTACAGATATTTGCTGTTAGGAAATAATTTTCAAGGTTAGACATCAGACACTCTAGTGTCAGGAGGCCCTGAAGGCAAGCAAGTTCTGCATTCTTTCTTCCAGTGCTTTTCTTCTGTTTTTCATATTTCACTTAAAATCTCCACGCTTTCTGTTAGTGTTTCTGCTCGTACTTATCCTTCTTAGCCCTTTCTGCTTTGAGCACGCTCTAATGTTTTCTTGCTTATGGGCGGTGTTGAGATGTTCCAGTGCTACAAGAAAGCACAAAGCTTTGTCACCTCCCAGAGACAAAGCGAAAGTGTCCGCAGGCAGATGAGTGGAACGGAAATGTTGACGGATCTGAGCGCTTGGCGAGCTGTGGTCCTGGTGACTGTGCAGTTTACAGCCCACAGGGCTGACCCTCCCCAGCTCGCTCCCATTTGTTCAGACTTTCTGGTCCTGCCTCGTCCTGTGGCATCAGCACCGCCAGGGTCACAGCCAGGGAAGTATGAGTGTTCTTATGAGCTGAGCAGCACACAATTTGAGGAAAGATGTCCAATTTCCTGGAAATCCTGTGCAATGTGAAAGGAGTATGATCTGCGTGTGTGTATGTGGCTGATAGAAGTAGACAAAAAAATGGATCTTCCGAGTTCCTGAGTGGTTACACATTCCGGGACCAGTTTGACCCTTCCTTGCCATGATTCACGCTGGTGCAGGATTCAGACCAGTACATTTCTCTGGATTAGAATGCCCTCAAGAAGTGTTTATCGATATTCCACAACTTCTCATGGAGCCTGTGCTGCTGTTCAGTGGAGTTTTTTTTGCGGAGCTGCACTACAGTTTCAGTGACACATTTCTTGCATTGTTTGGGGTCCTTTCCTAAACAGGTCATTTGTGTTTGTAAGCATGAAAGGGAAGGTTTTAATGCTTAACTATGTGTTGCATTTATATGAGTGTCCATTGTTTTTCAGAAACTTTCCATTTACTTTAATTTCTGATCACTTTTGTTCATATAACTAAATATGGAATGGTGTTTTACTTTTTTGTTCCTAATTCATTCTTCAGTGACTCTCTCTTCCCGTGCACAACACATACACCCAAGATGCTTAATTTTCAATCTAACCTATTGGCAACTCACTTGTAATTACAATAGGCATTTTAATCCTCTGTAAAGAGGACTGATAGATGTGTAATTAAGTAATGACAGTCTGTGGGATAAGCGTAGCAAAGTGAAAGCCATAAAAATTCAGAGCATCTGAGGTGGAACTTCATGGCTTCCCTGCAGCACCTGGAAAAGTCAGTTCTGCCAGGCTCATGAAGTTGAGGAGATAGTTGGAGATCTTGAGAGAGGACAACTCATTTTGAACTGTTGGGGAAGAACAGGAGGAGTAGAGGCTGGGAACTGGAGGAAGATATTGTTACCACCATCTGATCTGATGATGAGAATTAACCTCCCCTGCAGACCTGATCTCAGAGCCCAGCTGCTGTTGAATGGGGCTACCTTTCTCCGTAACCCTGAGCTCTTCCCTTACCATGTGTCCCTTGGCAGCAGTAGCCCAAGTCCCAGTTCTAATGGGCAGATGGAAGGACCAGTGGGCTGGGTTGCTCTGGGAAAAGGAGCAGGCCCAGCAGGCCATGTGCCTGCTCTCCCTTTGACAGGCAGGTGTTCAGTGCAAGCAGGATGGCTTTGCCTGTGCCAGCCTGACCAGAGAGCTGCTTGTGGACAAGCTGGCCCCTCAGGGACCGTGGGAGGAGTGCTCTTCCTGGTAGCCCCAGTGTTTCCTTCAAGGGCTGAGCAGGCAGGACATGGAGCTGTCTCCGTGTTCTCTGATCCTTTTCTCTTCGTTTGATGAACTCCAATGGAGTTAATGAGGCTGCAGTGAGCTGAGCCAGCCTGGGCTGGCTGGGGGTGGATCCTCTGATGTGCCAGGCTTGCTTGGTGCTGTCTGCTGGAGTTTTCCACAGGGACTCCTGCCTGTTTTAGGGAGAACCTCAGCTGTGCTCTGGCATCTTAGTGTGAGGGAAGGGTAGATGTGTGCAGGGACAGGGAGCAAAACTGAATTTAACCTGCAGCCTTCAGGGACAAGGGTTATCATCAATGACAATGCGATATCATAATGAGTCCCTACAGCCATCACACTGTGGCATTAGATTGCAACTAGCACAGAGCAGTGTATCAGGAGCCTGCTCTTCACTGTCACACTGAGTGCTGCATTTAGGCCATCTAAAATTAGCCTCTAGCCCTAAACCTCAGTCATACACCTGAATCTTCCTACAGCTGCCTTAATGCTGCCTGCACGTAGGGTCATAACCCTTTCAGTTATAAGAAGAACACTGACTTTTGAAACAGCTGTATCCATTTTATTTCTATTCCCACATCCTGAAATATTCCTACCTGTTCTTTTGTGTGTCTGTCCTTTTAGAAGAAATCTCAGATCACTGCAGAGTGAGGGTGAGTAGCTCACCTGTACAGATGCAGCTGCTGTTGAAAAGCAACCTGAGTAAATATGTTACAATTCTCCTAAATACTGAGATAACGTCTAGCACGTAGGTTTAAATAACAGGTAGTTCTTGATCTGCCATAGAGTTTGCAGTGACTCAGTGTTCCCCCCCACCCTGCTGCAGTAATTACAGAAGATTGTTGCAGTTCCTGACTCAGAGGGAGACTTCCTTCTAAGGCTTCTGGCCATGCTGGAGCTCCAGCTCTGCAGCTGTATGGAGCAAATTGTTAGGTAGTAGGTAGCAGGCCCCAGGACTGCAACAAGACTAATGTGGGAGTACTGTTTGTTATGAACTAGTGATAGCAAGCCATGAAAAGAGAGTTTGCTTTGGATTTGTGGTTAGGAGTTTGGTTGCCAGAATCTTGGCCATGATGCTCATATCTCTTGAAACTGTGTGCTTACAATAAACACATTCCAAGGTACAAATCATATGGCTTCTCTGACAGGATAGTCTAGGAAACTACCAAGTATAAAAATTAAAAAGTGGTAAGAGTTCTCTGGCCCAGATTTGTTGTGGTTTTGTAGCTTTTGAAGAGAAAGTGTCTTCCTGCAGATTGTGGGAGCACAGGGCATGAGGCTTTGGGGACAGGCCTGGGGATGGGATCAGCTGTGAGTAAGATTATGAGGTGGGAGCCACAGGGAAAGGTTCCACAAACTCCATGAGCCCCGTCATTCTCCCCCTAGGGAGGAATTCAGCAGGCACTGCGAGTCAGTACACCACATATGCATTGACGGTCTGCAGCTTCATTGGCCACTCTGGCAGCCACAGAATGGCAGCAGGAACGTGCTGCCAAATATGACCTGACAGCCCTGCCCAGAGGGTGCTCAGGAGTGCAGGGGAGGCCTGCAGAAGAGGACCAAAGGGCTCAAGTCTCTGGTTTCCTTCGTGAGATGTCAGATCTGACAGGCACATCAATAGGTCTTGATTGGTTTCATGTTCATACAGCCTTCATTTGTGATGCAGCTCTTCAGATTTAGTAGAGCTGCACTCTTGGTGCTGCTGCAAGCAGCTGTGCACAGCTGGCCATCAGGTCTCTGCTTGTAAAATATGTGTGAAGGTTGTCTTGCCATCAGCAAAGTGTATTCAGAAGGAGGTCTGTGGAAGTTGGGCCAAGTTTCTTAGAGGTGTGGATAGATTTTTCTGTGCCTTAAATACTGTAGTGAACCCCACTATCTGTGCTGAGGTGAGTAAAATCTGCAAATTTGCTTTGTATTGTTTCAGCTTAAGCACAAGGATATTCTCTTTAATTCCTTTTTCAGTGTTACTGTGTAAGAATGAGGGTCTTGAGATTTTTTACGATTATGGTGCAGTGTTTTCAAATGCTTAGGCCAGAAAGCATTACATGCAGACATGGCATTTCCATCTGCTGCTCCTCAAAGAAGAGAAATTTCATCCCCAAGCACTGCTGTGGCGTGTAGTGAAAACATGGCTCTGGTGAGCATCTCTCTGTCAAAGTGCTAGTGCACTTGGTTCACAAACATCAGTTAGATGCCTCAGAAGTCTGTGAAATAAATAGAAGAGCTGGATGCTAGGAAGTGGAATGCTTTTTGACATCATTAAGGCAATGCAAAAAAGAGGACTGCACATGAAATGCTCTTACTCATTTGGTTTTGAGCTCCAGCCCTGTGTGAAGTAGCACATGCAAGCTGAAGCCCTTTCCTGGGTTTAGATGCCTTCACCATCCCACTTGCAATAGAGTGCCAGCTCACTGTCTCAGTGACAGAGAAGGTGGAGTTCATGGTACCCATCACCAACATTACAGACTAAATGTTTGAAGTGCTTGCCTAGTAAGTGGGAATCTGGTCTTGTCTTGCACTGCCTAGGGGAGTTTCCAAGCCACCAACTGGAATAGAAAGTGGGGGTGGAGACACTCACTGGAACTGTGTGGGTGCAATGAAGACTGAAGGATTCCATTTGGGTAGGGGAAGTATGAGTCTGAAACTCATTTGAAAAGGCAGAGTGATATATATATATATACATATAATGCCCCATCTGTGTGAGTTTTGTTTTGTGTTTGTTTGGCTTTTTCTTTATTTTGATGTTAAGCAGCCTGACTGAGATGCTTTGTGCCAGCAAGGTGAATGTTCTCAGAGAACCCAGCCAGTTCAGGTCTTTTGAGGTGGTGTGCTCTCTTTGTAAATTTTGAATGGCCTGAAGTTGAGACTGGCTCCAAGATGTTGAATAGTACATTTGGGTGTCCAGGTGCTTTTATGAATCTGAGATGTAAATTTTCAAAGCAGTGGAAGTGATTGCATGGCTTGTACGAAGTTTCAGCTGCCTATTTCTCTTTTCAGGCTGAGTTGCACCATTAATGACTGAATGGGCTCTGCTGAGAAGGCTTGTCCTCACACCATGACAGCTGATGAGTCAGAAGCTGGAGAGTTAGCTCTGGAGCCTCTCCTAACGTGCAAGCTATGTCTCTGTGAATATTCCCTGGATAAGATGACCACTCTTCAGGAATGCAGCTGTGTCTTTTGTACCGCGGTAAGATCTGTCAGTGCCCTTACATTACAGAAGCAGGGTAATGGAAGATGGGCAGAACTGTGAGATGGGATTGCCTGTCTTGTACTAGCACGTGTTACACCCATGCTGATACAGGATGCTTTTCTAAAGAGCTTTTGGTTTTAGCTTGTCTTGCCTTATTTAAAAGATTTCTCTTGTCGTTTTACTTTTGATAATTTGTAACTAACATATGTTCCCATAGCAAGTACTAGTAAAACCGAGGAATAAAAGGGAAAAAGATGCAGTTTAAGAGTGTTGGAGAACATACACAGTTTGCATGCAATCTCAGTATTTACTTTTGTTCTGAAGCAAAACCTTGAAATAGCATAGGATAACTGTGAGCTTTTGTTTCCCTACTATCCTTTTCTGAGTTCTCAGGGACCTTTAAAGTCTTCTGTGTAACTTTTAAGGGCAATCAGAAAACCTAAACAAAAATGGCCTTTTGAACCTTCGCCTCTGTGCTGCAGAGATGTAGCTCAGGTCATGCATTGCCTATAGTAGTCAGTAAGGCCTTTTTGGCCTGCAAATTCAGATCAAATAAAGCTGGTGGAAATGATAGAGGGAGAAGTTGAATGAGCTGATAAAAGCCCTACAGGTAGTAGTACTCTTCTGGTCTCTTTGTCAGCATGGGAAAAATGGACCTTGTTTCTCTGGTGATAGTGGATAGTGACTTTGATGTACCGCACTAATGGTAACTAATGTACCTGACCTGAAAACAGGTCAGAAGTCACTGGAGGATGTTGCTGTGGTGTTTTTTTTGTTGTTTGTTTTTCATTTGTTTGCTTGTTTTGGTTTGGTTTGGGGGTAGTGGGGGGGGGGGGGGTTTTGTTTTGGTTTTTTTTAACTCTAGAATAAATGTACCTGGTTTTATTTTTAAAAAACAAAATGTGGATAAACATCAAGCAAGCATGTTTACGTTTTACCCTTGATTGTTTGAATTCATATAGAAATTGGATATTTGTGAAGCTAGGGGTGAGAATATCTTCACTTATGCTGAATTCAGGGTAGCTGAAACGGGATGAGAATCTAGCTGTGTATTTCAAGAAACTAAGATAAGACTGTTTAATATGCATTTCAACCTGAACTTAATGAAGTTTGTTTTTCATACCAACTTGCACAAAACATTTTTGTATTTTAGTTTGTAATAAAAGTTTGAAGAACACGTAACCCAAAAGGTAGATGTGAAGATACTGCTTTAAATACAAAAAAAAACCCAGAAAATTGGAGAAGTTGATACTTTTACAGTGGTCCCAGTCCTGTCCCAAAATTTCAGTGTCTCTGATTTAGTACTGTTAATGGTACATGAACGTCAGTGCTAGCTGGGTAGAGTAACCCTTAGGGGAGCATGGGCTGCTGAGGACTGTGCCAGGCAGAGCTGGACTCTGCACTCCAACAGGACACTGGCCAAAGGGAGAGGTCAGGGATGGTGGGGGATGTTGCTGTGCCTGCATGTCCCGTATTGGTGCCACAGCTGCCATCACATCCACACACTCCTTCCCTGGCCAGCACCAGGAAGAGAGTCCTGTGAGCTTGGTGCTCCAGTGCTGTGACAGCGTCAAGGAAGGTGCAGTCACAGTTGTTTGGCATCTGTGCAAACTTTGCTGACTTTGAACCAAGAGCCAGCCATGAGTGAGCCCGAATGCAGCTGGGAGAAGCCTTTAGACACGCTCTATTTATTTCAATGGGCATAATATGTCTCAACTGTGTTTATGCTCCCAAGTCCAGCGTTGGTCTGACTGTGGCCTGCGTCCCAACATCCTCCCGATGGATGTGTCTGGGGTGATGCATGCTGAGACATGTAGATCTTCCATCCTGTAACAAAGAGGGCTCTGGAAACTTTTAAGCTGGCTACATGGCTCTCTGTCTTGAAGCCAGAGCAGTTTCTGGGAGGCTATATGAGTTGCATTTTTGGGCAGCCTCCAAAAAGCAGTGTCAGGAGCAGCTTGACATGGAGTGCTGGGACTTGCAAGGGGGACTGCTTGGGGCACAGCCTGCAGCAGCTCTACTGGTGTGCCATGCCCTACATTTCCTCTCACCCATCCCAGGACATCTAGATACCTTCACACTACACTTAAGAAAGATTTTGGGGTAAGAATATCCACTGTGAGCTATGGGGTTGAGCACCAATCAGTTTCGCAGTTTTTCAGCTAGCAATGCTCTCAGCTTGTATAGCTTATTCTCCTGTCACTAAGGGTAATTCTATAGATCCAGGAGCAGTATTAAACTTGAAATAGAAAAGGGCTTGACATGGAAATAGTAGATTCTGCTCCAATAAGCTGAAACTATTGCTTGTGTTAATTTTTTGTTCTGTTACATGTGAAGTCCTCTTTTTTTTTTTTTTTTTTCTACTGTAATGATGATGCTGCAACGATGATTATTTTTCACAGTATTTGTGGCTGTGGAAATAATTAGAAATTGTTACTATTTAGATATCTGTGAGGGTGAGGTTATATTTTCTTTCCATTTGTAAAACCAAGGCATTCAAACAACTTAGAATTGCGCACAGCTATTTTTTTCAGCTTAGAAACTCTTGCAATAAACAAAATACCCCATAAAAGCTGTGTTCTAGCCAAAGTAAGTAAACTGTGCTTTAGAATGTGTATGTTTGCATTTTGATGGAATGTTGCTGGTAGAGCAGGAGTTTTTCAGATAACTGTAAACATTTTTACTCTCTCTGTTCTCAGCAGAAAAAGCAGATGTCTTGCAGAACATACTTGCCATCTTACTTGGTAGCTCAGTCAGGTCTGAAGAGGCATCAGCCTTGTGTTTTTCAACATGTGTTGCATTTGGCATAAGATTCCACTGCAGTGTGAGACAAAGCACACATTTACACATCCCAAGAATTTGGAAATGGCAGTAGTGTACCTAATGACTTGGTTTCATTGTGTTTGGATTTATATTACTTTTGAATTAAAGACTGATCTCTGAAGAGGGTTGGGAAGAGATGTGAGATATATTTTATCTGTGAAAGTTTTAGAGGACTGAACTTTACATTATTCAGTTAATTTCCTGTATCTATAAAATCTTTACGGAATGCCATGCTGTGATGCACACTTTTACATATGGATATTCAGCAATATCTGTACTGCTCAAGCTCCACGATTTTATGGTCCCTTTGTCACCTTTACTTATGCCTTTCCTGAAGTGGGAGAGAGGTCTCATCTGTTCCTGATACTGCTCACCTTGTTCCTTGTCTTCGTACTCATCCTTGTATATTTGGGGGGGATGTCCTTCTTATCAGCACGCCCTTAGGTTTACCTTTTGTTGCAATTTTCTCTTCCTTGGATGTGCAACTGCTTAGGTTTTTGCCCCCGTGGTGGTCATGGTGTTCACATATGTATGTGAAATAATTATACACTGTGTCTGTCCACACCATTATAGTGCTAAAAAATACAGTATTTTATTGCACTTTAGTGCGTCTGGGTCCAAAGCAAACTAATATTAATTACTTCTTGATTGATTCACTTACAGAATAATACTTTGAATATTATACTTATTTCTAATAAAAATTCCTAAATGTTTGCTCTTTTCCTTCCTTCTTTGCCCAGAGAGCTCTCGCAGTGCCTCACTCTGGTAAGACTCAGGGGTGCTGTGGTGCAGTAGTGCCAGGAATGGACGGGCCACCCTCCCCACTTTGCCTTTGCACAGTGCACTGGGTGTTGCCCGGAATTTGGTGCTCATTAGACAGTCTGGAAAGTGTGCATCTAGAAGACTCCTGCCTTTACAAAACATGGCTGAAACTGGGAAAGCAGCAGGGAGAGACAGTGAGTGGTGTGATCACGTGCATCTCACATCCCCTGGGCTAGAATTGCCCCGGTGTCTGGCACAGCACACTCTACCCTTTGGAAGCACTAGAGAGGAGTGCAGGACTAGCAGTAACACTGGAAATATCAAGGGCCCTATGAAAGACTCGGTGTGAGTCTGTAGCCTGTAAGCAGTCGTGGAGATCAGGTTTTAGTAGGTGGGATAAGATTGCCCTGGTGGCAGTGGTGACAAGAGGGAACCAGTGCAGTGCTGTTGCAGAAATGTGGTCTTAGGCGTCAGTAAAAAACCTAGGGTTCGCTTTTCCCTGCACACCAATTCTTTCTGGTTTTGTCTTTCATCTTTTCTTTGCCTCCTCTTAAGTATTTCAGGGCCCCGATGAGAGCCAGGTGAGCAATAAATGGGATTGCTATTTATGTCAAGCAGCAGCTTATGTCCATCCATCTATCTTGTGTGTAATTCACTGGCACAGGGTTTGAGATGTTGAAGACAATGTGTAACAAACTGAAAACAGAAGATGCTTTCAAGTATGTTATTCTGTGTTGTTGGCACTGGTTTATGCAGAACTAGCATGATTCACCTTTTTTTTTTTTTTTTCCAAGCAAATTCTTTGTTGAGTCTTGTACTTCTGAGAATTGTGTGAGGCAACTGAGTTACAAAATGTGCAAAACAAATACCATGATGATCTACCTGTTTGTTATTTTGGTGCACACAATGCAGTCCAAATGAGATTAAACGTCAGTGCAGCCTTAGGAGAAGGAGAAGTTAGCATGCAAGCCCAGGTAGCTTCTGTGCTCTTTTGTGCTTCTACATGTAGGCGGTGTTCCAAAGGCAATTGGAGAATGAGATTTTCTGCTGTAGCTATGTATGACAGCAAGGCTAGGACTAGGCATGGGCTCAAAAGGCTCCTTTGCTGCTATGGGCAGTGTGGTGCCATGGGCAGCCACCTGCCTGGGCCCTGGGGGGCATTCAGCCTTGGAAAGAGGCTGCTGATGGCTACTTTTACTAGAGGAGAAGAAGAAACTCTTAGAGAAATAGGAGTTTCTCTGTTGGTACTTCATCAACAGGAGGCTCTGAGGCTCCTCTGCTTTCCTTAATCTTTTCAAGAACAGCTGTGTGTTGTCCTGCCTCCTTTGGGTGGCTGGATAGTGATGTTTGGCCCTTAGCGCCGTAAAGTTTCAGATTGTTTGTGGAGGGGAGCACTGGAAAACTGGAAAAAGTAATGTGAGAGGTCTTTGCAAAAAAACATGAGCAGAAGAGTCTGAGAGCAGAGGAGACCAGGTAGATGAAGGACAAGGAGGAGGCAGATGGCAAAAAGAATGAGATACCTGCTAGGTGAAACAACTGTCTATCAATAACCCACTGAAATAATACTTAGTAAAACTTATGAGTAAGGGAATATTTGGATTTTCCATCATCTAGCCAACACTGGGTTTTAGTATCACTTCTTTGTCCTCATTTTCAAGAAGGGGTTTGTTCTCTTTTTCTCCCC
>VYZP01003092.1:7547-23963 GCA_013400635.1 Hypocryptadius cinnamomeus
TCCCTCCCTTCCCTCCCTTCCCCCAAATCCACAATTTCTGAACTTAGATTGGGTGGGGATTATTTAGAAATCAGATTAATTATTATTTCCTTCCCGAGGATCTGGAATTCCCAGCAGTTGGAAGTGGGGTTGGATCAGCGCTGTGAACATTTCCCAGGGATTTAGAAGGAAATGTTCTTCCCTTTCCTGGAAATCCTAAATTAAGGGTTTAAATCTTGTTCTCCTCATCCCTTTCCATGAAATTCCCGTGGATTTTCCACCGTACCTTGAGCTGGGGAGGGGGAATGACGGGATGAGCTCCGGATCCGGGTGAAGGTGGACGAAGGACAATCCTCTGTCCTGAAAACCTTTCCTGTCGTCCTCCTGATGGCTCCTCTGGCCCTTGCTTTGACTTTGAGGCTTGACATCCCATAATTAGCCCCATCTGACCCTAATCCCGGAGCAAACACTTCCAGCTGCTCCCTTAAAGCAGCACCAGTGGTGCCTGTGGGAAATGTGGAATGAGTTTGGAAATCATGGGAATGCTGGCTCCCGCCTCTCCCGAGCGACAAATCCGAATATTCCGGATCCTTCGTGTTCCCCCCGAGCGGCACCCGGCGGTTCCGGTGTCATCCTGGAATTCTGGGGATCCAGAGAGATCCAGGATTCCTTGAGAATTCCCTGGAATGACAAATCTGGTGCCTTTGGGCTGGGTTTTTTTGAGGGACGCTGGTCCGTCCCTCCTGGCGGGGCTTGGTGGATCCTGTGCCTCCAGCAGGAATATCGGGATGTCACCGGGATGATCCCGAGCGGCCGGGACACGCGGAATGTGACATCTCCATGTGCCAGCCTGGCCCTGAGCTCTGCCAGCTCTGGAATCTCACAGGATTCCGTGGGGATGGTGCCAAGCCGAGCTCCAGCTCTGGGCTCTGCCGTGTCCGCAGAGTGTGGCCTTTGTTGTGTCTGTATCCCAAATTTTCTGCATGTTTGCAATCCAAGAATTCCTGGATTCATGTCCCATGGAATTTGTCCATTTCCCTGGATGCTGATATCCCTGGATTCTGTTTTCCCTGAATATTGTTCTCCCTGGATCCTGTAATCCCTGGATGTTGTTTCCCCTGGCACGGGCAACGCTGCGTGCCGGGCTCGGGATCCCCTCCCGGCCCGGGAATCGCCGCCGGCTCCACTTGGGCATTTCCCATCTCCAAACCCTGCTGGTCCAGGGCTGGAGCCCCTCTGGAGCCAGGCTGGGAGAGCTGGGGGTGTTCACCTGGAGAAGGGAAGGATCCAGAGAGAGCTCAGAGCCCCTTCCAGGGCCTAAAGGGGCTCCAGGAGAGCTGGAGAGGGACTGGGGACAGGGCATGGAGGGACAGGACACAGGGAATGGCTTCCCACTGGGAAAGGGGAGATTTAGATGGGATATGGGGAAGAAATTCTTCCCTGTGAGTGTGGGGAGAGGCTGGGCTGGGATTCCCAGAGAAGCTGTGGCTGCCCCTGGATCCCTGGAAGTGTCCAAGGCCAGGCTGGATGGGGCTTGGAGCAGCCTGGGACAGTGGGAGGTGTTGGGGTTGGAATGGGATGATCCATAAAGGGCCCTTCCAGCCCAAACCATCTCCGCGATTTTATCTCACTGATTGTCCTGGGCTCCCCTCTGCATCCCTGATTCAGTGAATCCAAACTGGGATTCACCTAATCCGTACTGGGATTCAGCTGATCCAAACTGGGATTCAGCAAATCCAGACTGGGATTCAGTGAATTCAAAATGGGATTCAACAAATCCAAACTGGGATTCATCTAATCCAAAGTGAAATTCAGTGAATCCAAAATGGGATTCAGTGACTCCATACTGGGATTCAGGGAATCCAAACTGGATTTCAGCGCATCCAAACTGGAATTTGGCAAATTCAAACTAGGGTTCAGCAAATCCAAACTGGGATTCAGGGAATTCAGACTGGAATTCAGTGACTCCAAACTGGGATTCAACTATTCCTAACTGGGATTCATCTAATCCAAACTGAGATTCAGCGAATCCAAACTGGGATTCAGCAACTCCATACTGGAATTCAGTTAATCCAAAATGGGATTCAGCAAATCCAGACTGGGATTCAGCAAATCCAGACTGGGATTCAGGAAATTCAAACTGGGATTCAGCAATCCAGACTGGGATTCATCTAATCCAAACTGGGATTCAGAAAATCCAAAGTGGAATTCAGCGAGTCCAAACTGGCATTCAACCAATCCTAACTGGAATTCAGAAAATCCAAACTGAGATTCAGTGAATTCAAACTGGGTTCCAGTGAATCCAAACTGGAATTCAGACAATCCAAACAGGGATTCAGCAAATCCAAACTGGGATTCAGTGAATCCAAACTGGAATTCAGGGAATCCAAGCTGGAATTCAGCGAATCCAAATTGGAATTCAGCGAATCCAAACTGGGATTCAGACAATCCAAACAGGGATTCAGCAAATCCAAACTGGGATTCAGTGAATCCAAACTGGAATTCAGACAATCCAAACTGGAATTCAGCGAATCCGAACTGGAATTCAGCGAATCCAAACTGGGATTCAGGGAATCCAAACTGGGATTCAGACAATCCAAACTGGGATTCAGCGAATCCAAACTGGGATTCAGCAGGATAAGCTGCCCGGGCTCCTCCAGGGGCCAGGGGCAGCCTCAAGACTGCCAATTCCTCCTCCATCACTAAACCCCGCTCCGTAAATCCCGGGCAGAGCTGCGGGGCCGCGCTGACGTCCGTCAGCGTTATCTGTTCGCGCTGCCCGTGGGAGCAGCCGGCCCTGGCGCGTCCCCACAGCTCTGTGTCCTTATCTCCCAGATTGAATTCCCCTCCCGCGGCTGCTCAGCCGCAGAGCCTCTCCTGGCCTTCCATCCCCACAGCCAGGGCTCCTCCCGCGGCGGCCGGAGCTCATTTCCATGCCCGGGCTGATCGCGGCCGTTCGGGGGCTGTCAAGGAGAAAATTGAGGTGGCCGCGGGCCAGGGGCGCTTCACGGCCGAGTGCGCGGAGGGGAAGGAGCAGGGGATGGATTCCTCCATGGGAGGCGGGAGGAGCAGGTGATGCCAGCTCGGGATCACCCCGGGAGATGGGAAACAAACATCCAGGAGTTGGGAAAAAACACCCAGGAGCTGGGAAGGAAACATCCAGGAGCTGGGAAAAAACAGCCAGGAGCTGGGAAAAAACATCCAGGAGCTGGGAAAAAAACATCCAGGAGCTGGGAAAAAAACATCCAGGAGCTGGGAAAAAAACATACAGGAGCTAGGAAGGAAACATCCAGGAGCTGGGAAAATACATCCAGGAGCTGGGAAAAAAACATCCAGGGCTGGAGTGCTCCCCACCAAACAGAAATTTGGAAAAGCTGTGGTTGATTTATCTTAATTCTGTGAATTCCTGGTGATGTCAGGAGCTCCAGCTCGGGATCACCCCAGGAGCTGGGAAAAAAACATCCAGGAGCTTGGGAAAAAATATCCAGGAGCTGGGGAAAAAACATCCAGGAGCTGGGAAAAAACATCCAGGAGCTGGGAAAATACATCCAGGAGCTGGGAAGGAAACATCCAGGGCTGGGGTGCTCCCCACCCGCTCCACTCAGAACAGAAATTTGGAAGAGCTGGGATTTTGATGTGTTTTAACTCCCTGAATTCCTGGTCATGTTAGGAGCTCCAGCTTGGGATCACCCCAGGAGCTGGGAAAAAAACATCCAGGAGCTTGGGAAAAAATATCCAGGAGCTGGGGAAAAAACATCCAGGAGCTGGGAAAAAACATCCAGGAGCTGGGAAAATACATCCAGGAGCTGGGAAGGAAACATCCAGGGCTGGGGTGCTCCCCACCCGCTCCACTCAGAACAGAAATTTGGAAGAGCTGGGATTTTGATGTGTTTTAACTCCCTGAATTCCTGGTCATGTTAGGAGCTCCAGCTTGGGATCACCCCAGGAGCTGGGAAAAAACCACCCAGGACTGGGGTGCTCCCTGGCTTTCTCAGAACAGAAATTTGGAAAAGCTGGGATTGATTTATCTTAATTCTGTGAATTCCTGCTGGTGTCAGGAGCTCCCAGGAGCTGGGAAAAAGCCATCCAGAGTTTGGGGTGCTCTGCTCGGAGCAGCAGAGCAGGTGAAATTTGGAAGAGCTGGGAACGATTTATTTTAACTCCCTGAATTCCTGGTGATGTCAGGAGCTCCATCTCCATCATTGGGATCACTCCATGAGCCGGGAAGAAACATCCAGGAGCTGGGAGAAAACCATCCAGGGCTGGGGTGGTCCCTGCCAGAACAGAAGTTTGGAAGAGCTGGGATTGATTTATTTTAATTCTGTGAATTCCTGGTGATGTCAGGCAGCTCCAGATTGGGATCACCCCAGGAGCTGGGAAGAACCATCCAGAGCTGGGATTATTTTAACACTCTGAATTCCTGCTCTGTCACCTTGGAGCTTCCCAGGGAACTGCAGGAATCCAGGCGGAGCTGCTCCCTGCCCCTCTCCTCGGTGCTGCCCCGGGTGAATGCACGGGCTTGGAGCTCACCAGATCCCACATGGTTTGGGTTGGGAGGGACCCCAAAGCCCCCTGTCCCACCCTCTGGATGGGGTTCCACTGTCCCTGGCTGCTCCAGCCTTTCCTTGGACACTTCCAGGGATGGAAAGTGCAGGCAGGAGCCCTCCTGTCAAGAGGGATGACAGAGACAAAGCAGAGAAATCGTGGAGGGTTTTTCCCCTCCTCGTCCTCCTCGCTCTTTTTTAACCACTGGTGTTACTTCGTGAGCCACCTGAAGTGGATCCCTGGCACAGAATTCCCAGAGAATTTGGGGCTGCCCGATCCCTGGAAGTGTCCAGGTCCAGGTTGGAGCAGCCTGGGGCAGTGAAGGTGTCCCTGCCCATGGATAAGGACATTCCAAGGTCCTTCCCAACCCTGTGATTCCCTGCTGGGGGAGATGGGCTGGCTCTCAGCATCGCTGAGTTTATCATCCCCGAGCCCACAGGGAAAAAAGACGGATCATGGATGCCTCACATGCTCGGTGACTCATCCCAAATCCATCTCCCGGCTTGGATATTCCAACCACCACCTCTGGAGAAGCCTCAAAACCTCCCAAACCCTGGAATTGGGACAGATCTGGGGGTGAGGAGCAGACACTTAGCCCTGTCCCCGTCTCTCCTGATGCCCCACAGCCACACCATGGCAGCAATTCCATAAATCCTCACAGAAGTTGCAGAATTATCTCCTAAATATTTCATTTTTCTTGGATTGGAGGCAGAGATTTGCCAGCTCTGCTTTTCCCTGGAGTTGGGGATGCTGGGTCGGGGTGGGGCCGTGTGGGCAGTAAGGAAATGATGATTCCATCATGAAAGGATCAATGAGATGGAATCTCCCAATCTGGAATCTCTGGGATGGGTCTCACCTGCAGACTCGGCCTCCAAAAATCAGTTCTGTAACTCTGCCTTTCATTATTTCATTGGGTTTTTCCCAAAAACGCCGTTCGGGTGCTGTGGATTCTTCCCTGGTTTTTATTTCTCCAGCTGAGAACTCGGATCAGCCCCATCAGGAATGTTCTGCATCTGAACATTCCCAGATCCAGCCCCATCACGAATGTTCTGCATCTCCACATTCCCAAATCCAGCCCCATCAGGAATGTTCTGCATCTCCATATTCCCATCAAATCCAGCCCCATCAGGAATGTTCTGCATCTCCACATTCCCATCAGATCCGCTCTGGATTTAGGTGGAGCAGGGATTTTTGGAAGGCTGGGGGGCGATTCCAGGGGTGCATCCCAGTTTTTCTGCCCATGGATCGGGGGTCAGGAACGATCCCCTCTCGGCTCTCCAAGGCCACCGGTGTTTTGCAGCTGTTGAGCTCATGAACGACACCCAGACTTCCAAAAACTCCTTTTCCATCACGGATTTGTGGTTTCAAATTACCCAGCTGTGGGATCGTGGCTGCTCGGGGCCGTGCCGTGACAGAGCCTCGCTGCCAGACGCAGGGGCTGTGAAAACAGTAATTTAGAATCTCCAGGAAGCATTCCCAGCAGGAAAAAAGGAAAAAAAACCACCAAACAAATCCCAACTTGCATTTGCCATTAAAACCAGAGGATTTGGGGGCGGATTCTTCCCACAGGGGTCGGGCACGGACAGGTTTTGACTCCACTGCTGGTTTTGGGAAGGATTCTCATTTTGGGATCATCATTCCGTGATCCTGGATGGGAGCAGAGTGTGAGTGCATCAGGACGTGGCTCAATCACGGCCCTAATTAGCTGCTGGTGGCTGCTGTGGCTCTCCCATCCCTGGGTTCAATCCCTCTGGGAATATCGATCCCACTGAGAGTCGCTCTGCGGGGAAGAGCTTCAGACCCCGGCGCTCGTGGGTTAGGAAAAAATATCAAAAATCGCTTCCAGAGCTCTGATTTAAAGCAGATTCAGTGGCATTAAATGGGTTTTTAATTGTGTTTTAAATAAATAATAGCGAATTCCTGTTTTTCTCAGAGGGAATGGGGCCCTGGCACAGGTTTCCCAGAATTTTGGGCTGGCCCTGGATCCCTGGAAGTGTCCAAGGCCAGGTTGGATGGGGCTTGGAAGAGCCTGGGATAGTGGAAGGTGTCCCTGCCCATGGATGGAACTGGATGAGGTTTGAGGTCCCTCCCAACCCAAACCATCCCGGGATACTGGGAACATTTCCAAAATCCCCTAATTTTCCAAGGATTTTTATCTCCTCAGTATCTTCAGGAACTTCCAGAAAATGCATTGCCAGTTCTCTGACTTAAAATAAAAATCCTTGCTGTAGGGATCGTTCCTTGGTTCCTTAAATTCAGGACTTTTCTGGGATTGCTCCGACGTGCTAAAAAGTGGGATTTTCTCCCGTTTCCTTGGTGCTGATAAGGCAGTTTTTGGTTATCTCTGATCCTTTGCTTGCTCCCCGTTGTTCCCGTTCCCAGCGGGGGATTTGTCGGGATTCACATGAAACAGCCTCGTGTTTTGCCTGGAGATAAATCCCAGCCTTGCAGGAAGCAGAAATGCCAAAGGAAACTCACAGAAAATCATGGATGGAGCTGCTGCACATTCCCAGCTCCAATTCCCAAACTCATGGATTTTCCATCAGCATCCAGAACACAACAGACAAGGGAAAAAATCCTCCCTCTTCCTGTTTTCCTACATTTCCATGGACTGAAAGCCTGGATTTGACCCTTCAGCTCAGAAATTGGTGCTGCCAGCTTGAAGAGTGAGGTCTTGCTCTGAAAGAAACCCTGGAACGTCAACGAGTGTCCTTGTGGCCATCCCAAATCCCAGTGGCCATCCCAAATCCCCATGGCCATCCCAAATCCCTGTGGCCCATCCCAATCCCTGTGGCCATCCCAAATCTCTGTGGCCATCCCAAATCCCAGTGGCCGTCCCAAATCCCAGTGGCCATCCCAAATCCCAGTGGCCATCCCGAATCCCTGTGGCCATCCCAAATCTCTGTGGCCATCCCAAATCCCCTTGGCCATCCCGAATCCCCGTGGCCATCCCAAATCCCTGTGGCCCATCCCAAATCCCCGTGGCCATCCCAAATCCCCTTGGCCATCCCAAATCCCCATGGCCATCCCAAATCCCCATGGCCATCCCAAATCCCTGTGGCCCATCCCAAATTCCTGTGTCTGGCTTGAGACTCACTGCTCATTCTGGGTGAAATCCGTAGCATTTTGGTGAACGTCATATGGTTCTTCCATAGAATTCCTGATGGTTTGGGTGGGAAAGGTCCTGAAATCCCATCTAATTCCATGGGCAAGGACACCTCCCACCATCCCAGGTTGCTCCAAGCCCTGTCCAGCATGGCCTGGAACGTTTCCAGGGATGAGGATTCCAGAGATACTCTGGAAAAACCATTTCCTTTTCCCGGCACCCTTGCAGGACAGCCTTACCCACCGGAGATCCCGCAGGTTATCCAGGTGTCCACCCGGGATGTCCAGGCTCCCTTTTCCACAGGCAAAGCCCCAGTCCAGGTGGTTACTCCCAGAAAAACCTGGAAAACCACAGCTGGCACCTCCATGGGCTGAGGCATCGGGCAAGCTCAGCCAGCTCAGGTTATGCCTGGAATATTTGGAGGGGGAAGGGATCTGCGAGTCAGGACGTGCCCAGACTCCCATCCCGGGAGAAGATTCCGGTGGTTGCCAGGAAAGGCTTGGGGATGGAGTCCCTCGTGTGTCTCGGCGAGTCTCTGCCGCAGAAATTTTATGAACTATTAGCAGGTCATTAATGATGCTGAAAACAACCTCATTTCCACTCAGTTCCGTGCCCGGCGAGCCGTGGCCAAGGGATCTTGGAGGGTACTCAGATGCCGTGTCGGTATTCCAGCGCAGCAGGGCTGAGTCAGAGACGGGGATTTATGGATTTATGGATTTATGGATTTGGTTCTGCCACGGTCCCGTGCCCGTGTCCGTCCCTCTGGGCCGTGTTTATCCCTGGTGCTTGAGCCACTTCCCTCTGTCCCCTGCTCCAGGCAGGCTTCCAAAATGTATTTCATTGATTTTTGGGATGCACATTCCAGGTTTTGGGGGGTTATCAGCAGCTTTCGCCACGATTCCAGGGCTCCAAAAGGGGATTAAATTTGCTGTTGTCAGAGGATGTCACTTGAAGATTGAGGGGAGGAGACACTTCCAAAAAGCCTCTCCTGGCTCCTGGCCATGGGTTTCCATCCGGACAGGTGGGATCGGAGCTTCTGTTCTGCTGCTGGATCTGGATCTGGATGAATCCCGCTCTGCCAAGCTCAGCCTGAGCTCTGCTGCGGTTGGATGCGGAATATTTAACGTTAAATCCCTCTCCTAAACCTGCAGGGTGAGGAATTCAGCCAGTTCCGCCTTGGAAAGCCAAGGTTTTGGTCTTACTCTTCCAATCCTGCAGGATAGTTCTCTTGGGATATTTCTTGGAGGGTTTCTTTTCCCTGGAAAACACAGGCTTGGAGCAGTGGGAAGGGTTCTGCCTGGACAGGTCCCACCCGCTCTGGGGCATTTTGTGGTAAATCAGAGCAGAAAAGATTTGGGAAGAGATCCTGTGCCATGGAGACCTCCCAGGAGTGCTCCTGGCCATGGGTTTCCATCCAGGCAGGTGGGACCAGAGCCTCTGTTCTGCTGGATTTGGATCTGGACCTGGATGAATCCCGCTCTGCCAAGCTCAGCCTGAGCTCTGCTGCGGTTGGATGCGGAATATTTAACGTTAAATCCCTCTCCTAAACCTGCAGGGTGAGGAATTCAGCCAGTTCCGCCTTGGAAAGCCAAGGTTTTGGTCTTACTCTTCCAATCCTGCAGGATAGTTCTCTTGGGATATTTTTGGAAGGATTTCTTTTCCCTGGAAAACACAGGAAGGGTTCTGCCTGGACAGGTCCTGCCAGCTCTGGGCTGTTTGGGGTAAATCAGAGCAGAAGAGATTTGTGAAGAGATCCTGCACCATGGAGACCTTCCAGGAGTGTTGGGCGTTCCAAGGTTCTTCTCCAGCTCTGGAACCGCTCTCTTCATGGGGACACAGGACCCTGCTCCAGTCCGGGCTTCCCACAGGCCTCCTTCAGGCATCTCCAGACTTTCCCACTGAAGGACATTTTGTGGAAGAAGCTCCTGCTGTGAGCAGGGCTGGGGTGACAATGGCGACACTTGGGACACAGGGACATGCCAGTGTCATCGATTGCTTGGACCCAGAGAGAAAGACCTGGCACCCAACTCCTGCCTCTGAATAGCTCCAGGATTCATGGAAGCACCCTGAGATGTTGCCTTCAAACCCCTCGTGTTTTCCAAGGAATAAAGGAGAAAGGGGAATTGTTTTGGAGCTCTGATGGAGGTGGTTTTAAACCATCAGTTCAATTATTTGGTTGTCTTTCACCTTGAGGTGTTGCTGACCCTTTGTCCAAGTTATTTGGGGTTTTGGATGATCTTTCAGAGCCAAAATTGGTGTTTTGTACCCCAACTGCTCTGCTGATGAACCCAGGGGATGTTTTTTGGGCAAGATGTTGGTTGAGGTCACGGTTTACTCCAAGCCAGAAGTCCCACCTCTCCCAGGCAGAGGTCAGGAAGAGGGGAATGGGTGTGTTTGCTTTTTTTGGGCTTTTCCTTGGTTTCAGGCTCCGAAAGCGGAGTGAATTTGGGTCCCTCCGGGGTGTTCTCGGTCCTGACTCTGCTGTGACGCCACAGGGACTTTGCCACTGCTTGGAAGGGAATTTGCTTAGGTGTTCCCCAGTTCGGGGTTCCTTGTGGTTTCCCAGCTGCTGGAATGGGGGGCATGAGGACATTTCAGGTCTGGGGTTCAGGTGCCTTTTCCAGACCTTAAATTGATCCTGTTTGGAATGGTGGGATGAATCCAAGAGTGGTTGGGATTGGAAGGTTGAGATTGGACAGCTTAAAGACCCTCCAGGTCCAAGCACAGGGATGCTGGATGGGAATTTTTTGGGATCTTAAGCTGTTCAGGAACTCTGAAATGCACATTCAAGGAACAGTTGAGGGGCATTTTAACCAAACCTGACTGAGCAGCCACAGGGCATCACCATGGGCAGGAAGGGGTTACCCTGCCTGTTCCAGTGATTCCTGGAAACTCTGGAATCCTGGATCCCACTCTGGAGTTTCCAGGAAGGCTGGAGAGGGATGAGAGGAAAGAGGGGCTGCTCTTCCTGCTGGAGAGCCCAGTCCTCTCCATCCTGTGCCACCCATGATGCCGAATCCCTCCTCCCTCCCCAACGAGTAATTACTGCACCTGTGAGTAATTAGCTGAGGTGGGGAGGATGCGGAGCTCCGTGGGAAAAGCTCCCCTGGGCAGGAGAGGATGGGCAGGGAAGAGGCTCTCGGGGAACGCTCGGAGCCATCCTGCTGGAGGAGGAAATTGGATTGCGCCCACTCGAGCAGCTGGAGTGGAGCTGAGCTCATTCCCGAGCCCCTGCACGGCTCCAGGGGCTGTAGGGCCCTTCAGCTCCCGGTGAGATCCCGCAGCCGGGCCCTTCAGCTCCCGCTGAGATCCCACAGCCGGGCCCTTCAGCTCCCGGTGAGATCCCGCAGCCGGGCCCTTCAGCTCCCGCTGAGATCCCACAGCCGGGCCCTTCAGCTCCCGGTGAGATCCCGCAGCCGGGCCCTTCAGCTCCCGCTGAGATCCCACAGCCGGGCCCTTCAGCTCCCGGTGAGATCCCGCAGCCGGGCCCTTCAGCTCCCGCTGAGATCCCACAGCCGGGCCCTTCAGCTCCCGGTGAGATCCCGCAGCCGGGCCCTTCAGCTCCCGCTGAGATCCCACAGCCGGGCCCTTCAGCTCCCGGTGAGATCCCGCAGCCGGGCCCTTCAGCTCCCGCTGAGATCCCACAGCCGGGCCCTTCAGCTCCCGGTGAGATCCCGCAGCCGGGCCCTTCAGCTCCCGCTGAGATCCCACAGCCGGGCCCTTCAGCTCCCGGTGAGATCCCGCAGCCGGGCCCTTCAGCTCCCGCTGAGATCCCACAGCCGGGCCCTTCAGCTCCCGGTGAGATCCCGCAGCCGGGCCCTTCAGCTCCCGCTGAGATCCCACAGCCGGGCCCTTCAGCTCCCGGTGAGATCCCGCAGCCAGGCCCTTCAGCTCCTGGTGACAATCCCGCAGCCAGGCCCTTCTTCGCCTTTCTCATGCCCGGGACTCGCGTTCCCCATTTCTCCGTGCCGGTTCCTCTCCCGCTTGTAGCCGTGATATTTTATGAAAAATCCTTTTCCTAGGATTTTCTCCTGAGAAGCTGAGGAGCCTCAGGAAAGAAATGTAAACAATAACTCTGCTGCTGTGGAATGCAACACGTGCGACTTTGGTCGGTCCATGTGGATTGTTTCTGCCTAATGACCAACTGAGAGTCGCGAGCTTGTGTTATTCATTCCATTCTTGTTCTTTCCAGCCTTCTGATGAATCCTTTCTGTTCTTGTTTGTATCATTTCAGTATAGTATTTTAATATAATATATATCATAATATCATAAACCAGCCTTCTAAAACATGGAGTCAAGATTCGCGTCTCCTCCCATGTCCTTGCCCTTGAACCCCTCGGGTTTGCCACAACACCCCCTCGGAGCTTTTCCCGGCACAAAGGACGTGGGGCACGGTCCAGGGAGCAGCTGCAGCTCTGTAATTAGTCCAGCTGCTAACGAGTGAACGCCCCCGCTCCAGCACGGCAGCCGAGCCTGGAGAGGCCGAGCTCCTTCCAGCGCCATTCCTCCATGGAAGGGCCTGGCCTGCCCAGGCCTGGCTTTTCCAGCTGTGTCCCCAGGGAATTAAACCTCCTTGTTCTCCTCCTCGCAGGTGTTGGCACCAGGAATTACTACAGGAAGATCGGCTACGAGCTGGAAGGGCCCTACATGGTGAAATGGCTGGAATGATGATCCTGGACATCCTCACCCTGGAAGAGGAGCAGGAAGGACACAACGCTCATCCCGGGAATAAAGCCCAGGACTTATTTCTGCCAGAGCCCGCGGCTGCAAAGAGCTCCGGAGTTGGACTTGATGATCCTGGAGGTCCCTCCTAATTCCATGATTTTAGGAAATAGGGCATCATCTCCTCTGGGAAGAGTAGCCCTGGATCATCCCGTTCCCACTGGAGAGGCTGGGGACATTCCAGGTGTCTTGTCACCTGGGTTAATCCTGCTGCATCCTCGGGATGAGCTCCAATGGCTGTATTTGAGGGATGAAATTTCAGGATTTGGGGTGGCCTGGTGGGAAAAAAGCCTTTTTTCTGCTGCTGTCAGCTTTTCCTGGTTCTCTGTTAAAACTGGGCGTGTCACTCGGGACAGGAATAAATTCTGTTTATTTATTTACACCGGGCTCAGCCGCTTCTGTCCATCCCCAGCAATTCCCAAATTTGATCCTTTCCCAGGAGGAATTGAGATCAAAACCCAAATTGTCCCTCTGAGGTGACACATCCAGGAGGAGCTGAGGGTGGGAGGGATCCCTGAGCTCTCCACTCTGGTTGGGTTGGGATGGGGATCCCGGAGGATCTCCAGGGGTGCTGCCATCATCTCATCCCAGCGGGAATTGGGGCTGCTCCGGCACCGCCTGCCCGTGGCCGATCCCTCCTGGGATCAGGAGGGTGGTGCCAGTCGGGATCAAACTTTGCTGCAGCCTCCTGCTTCCCAAATTATCCCGTTCTTTTTCCCCTTGGGGAAAAAAAAAAAAAAGGGGATGGGATTGAAGGTCCATTAATCCCATTCCAAACCATTCTGGGATCAAGGACACTCAGGATCCATCCCCAGGGATTTTTATGGAATGTGGGGATGGAAAAGGGAAGGAAGACCCTTCCTGGAGTCCCGAATTCCCAGGGAATCCCCTGGATTCCAAAATTCCTTCCCAAAGAGGAGTTGGGGTGGGGATGGATCCAATGCCAGGCTGGGAGAGCTGGGAACGGAGGGAATTCCCAGGGAAAGGGAGCTTGGGATTGTGGGATCTTGGGAAGGAATTCCCAGCTGGGAGGGTGGGGAGGCCCTGGAAGAGAATTCCCTGAGAATCCCTGGGAGTGTCCAAGGAAAGGTTGGAGCCCCCTGGAATCGTGGGATTGGAATGGGGTGGGATTTAGGGCCGTTGTTCACCCAAACCACCCCTGATTTTGGGGAGGGGAAGGCGGATCCTGGAGATCCTCAGGTTCTCCTCATGGATCTCCTTGGAGATGGGGTGGAATTGCCTTTCCCGTCAGGAATTATCCAATTAAAGCTTCTCAGCACCTCCCTCACCCCTGCCCAGCCCAGGAACCCCAGGGTGGGTGGGTGTCCTTTGACCTCCACAATTCCAGAGGTCCGGAAGCCACGTTCCCATGCTTGACCTCAATCCAGGAGCGAGCGCCCGCAGCTCCGACCTTTTCCACCTCTTTTTTATGGGATTTCAATCAAAAGCGGGGCAGAAACCCAGCAGGGACGGTGACATTTCTGAAATAAATTACTCTGTCAGGAGCCTTCAGAAGCTTTGCCAGCGGCAAGGGCTCGGACACGCCAGAAAAACCAGGAAGAGGAGGAGGAATTCCATGAGGAAGGCTCTCGGTGATGCAGAGCGCGGTGTCGCGGGCACCAAGAGACGACAGAATATCCAGGGATAAAGTTGTGATGATCCAAGGAAAAGTGGTTGTCGGAGCCCAGGACGTCTCTCTGGTGGTCCTGGATGATCCCAGCCCCAGCCAGGGGGCTCTGAAGCCCTGGCAGGGGGCTGGAGACGCTGGCGTGCAGCCAGAGACCCCTGCGGTTTGGAGTTGGACCCGTGGAACAAATCACCGCCTCTGTATGAAGAATCAAAGGTCCCTGTCGGAACCCAGGACATCCCTCTGGGTGCCCTGGATGGCTCGTGCCCCTGGCAGGGGCTCGGAGATCCTGGCAGGAAGCCAAAGACACTTGGGAATTCCATCTCAACCCATGGAGCAAATTACCAACCTTATATGAAGAATTACAGGTCACAAAAGTTTAAGTAGCATAACAGGAGTTGTCACAGGGTGAAAAGTAGAATTTTGGGGTTTTTAGAATGGGGGTTTGGAGTTCCAAGATGGAGGAACTTGGGCATTGCTCTCCTCCTTCTTTCTCCTTTCTAACCTCCATGTTCTGGGTGATGTTGGCACTTTTAGATTGGTGTAGAATAGAAGTAGACAGTCTAACATAGGTGATAGCTATTGGAAAATAATCATAAATAAAGTACACGTAGTTTGTAGTGTAAAGGACAGCACCAGCCCCGTGGGAGGGCAGAGAGAGACGGTGTGTGCCTCGGTGTGTGCCTGCAGATCAGACCACTGCACGTTAGAAAGAAAATATTTTAGATAACAGATAATAAACAGCCTTGAGACTGAAAGCCAAAGACTTTTGACTTGTTCTGTGACAGCCGAGACCAGGTTGGGAGAAAAGAGACTTTTAACACGTTCTTGGAATCACCTTGAACAGAGGAGGTCCAGAGAGGTCACAAAAGTTTAGATTGCATAATAGCAGTAGTTATAGGGTGAAAAGAAAAATTTTGGGGATTTTTACTATAGGGGTCTAGGAGGCAAGATGGAGGGATTTGGGTGTTGTCCTGTTCTTCCTCCTTCTTCTTCCTAGCCTCCATCTTGGTGATGGTGGCACTTTGGGGTTGGTTTAGAGTAAAAGTCACTGTCTAACATAGGTGATGGGTATTGGAACATAACTAAATATCGAATACGTAGTTTGTAGGATAAAAGACAACACCGGCCCCGTGGGAGGGCAGAGTGTGTGCGGTGTGCCTCGGAGCGACCTGCTGAACAACCTCGGCACGCCAGACAGAAAATGTTTCAGATAAGAAATAATAAACAACCTTGAGAACGACAGCCGAAGACTTCTGACTCCTTCTTGGACAGCTGGGTTGGGGAAAAGAGGCTTTTAAACATCTCGGGGTCATCTCGACCAGAGGAGATCCCGGGACCGGTGTCCCTGCGGGGAGGGAAAGCCCCACACGGTGACGTGTCGGATTTAAACCCGGATCTCGTCGAGCCCAGATTGGTCGGAGCGGGATTTTCCACCCTCTGGAAAAAGGGCCACGCTCGGTGTTGACACCGTAACAGCGCTGGGAGGAGACGCGATTCCTGCTCGGAACAGGTGAAATCTTCCGGAATGTTCTCCGTCCCGTCACGGCTGACACGATTACGGACGGCGCTGACGTCGGAGCCGTGACAGCCGCGGCTTTTTCCGGGCTCGTGCCTTCCCTGCATCTGGGAGCTCGGCCCTCGGGCAAAAACGGGGAATATTGGATCCATTCCCTCTTTTATTCGCTCTCAACCCAATCCATCCGCAGCTCCACCACCAAATAAAGCAATTTTTCCTCTGGGGTTATTTTTAGTTCCCCGCTTCCCAGCTCATTCCAGGCTTGTTGTGGCTGGGCTTGTCTGCACAGGCTCAGGGATGTTTGGAAGTGCCGTGGGTTCCTCTGGATATCCAGGCAGACAAATCCTTCCCCTTCCCAGTGTTTTGTGTGCTGGGATTGGGATAAGGGCAGGGAGAGCAGGGCTGGAAAACCTTTCCTGTTAAAAAAAATCGGAAAATTTCCCATTTCAAACTCCCCTGGGGACACCCTGAGGGTTTTTCCTCATATCCTGCACAAGGAGACACTCCAAGGGATTTTCCAGATTTTTTTTTTCCAGCACTCTGGAATTTTGGGTGATTATTTAAGGTTTTTGCTCCATGAGAACATTAATTCCGACTCTTAGGAATTCCTGTCTGTAGGAATATCAGCCTGGAGCTGCTGACAGCCAAATTCCAGCCCCTCCTCCTCCCTTTGTGATGGAAAAAAAGTTGATTTTTCACACAAAACCTCCCACAACGCTTCAAAACATGAGGTGGATGGGCAGGTGAGAAATGTGGAAAAGGGGAAAAAATAAGGAAAGGGAAAGGAAAGGAAAATGGGAAAGGAAAATAGGAAAGGGAATGGGAGGGAAAGGAAAGGAAAATGGGAAAGGAAAATAGGAAAGGGAATGGGAGGGAAAGGAAAGGAAAATGGGAAAGGAAAATGGGAAAGGAAAATGG
>VYZP01003093.1:8807-19356 GCA_013400635.1 Hypocryptadius cinnamomeus
ATATATAACATATAATATATAATATAAATACAAAAATATTAATAGTGTACTCTTTGTTCTCCTTTTGATGGCCTTTAGTGTTCATGTTTTCAGGATTTTCTCTGCAGACATAAAATTCAGAAGAACATTAAAAAAAAAAAATTAAAGCTGAGATTTTCTTGGAATCACATGTTTCCAGACACAGAGGACCTGAGAGTAAAGCTCCAGATATAATCCTGAGATTTGGCAGTGCTCTTTGTATCATATTAAGTGATGGTCTACAGCACTGGTTAATTGCTGCAGGCTGAAAACCAATCCTGGCTCCTGACAGAGGTCTTCTGCTCATTCTCAGCACAGAAGTTTCTCCAGTTCTTCTGGGGGAGTGGGAAATATCACTTTCTAAAGGACACAGGTACAAAATTACAGTGATATAACCTGTGTGCAGCTTGAACAGTGTTTTTAACTGTTTTATTCAAAACAAAATTTGAGTATATTGAACTAAAATGATCTGCTGATGTGTTGCTGAATAACCAAACAGGTTATTTTGTCTTTATAAGCCTCAAAAATCTGTTGAAGAGCAGCAGAAGAGAGAGTAGGTTGTTGGTTAAAACAGGGCAGTCTGTGATCGGGACTGGACGGATATATACAGAATTAATCCACATTTCTCCTCCCAATCCTCTGTGAACCAACCTTTGTGCAGGTCCCAGGAGAGGCAGTGTTAGCTGCCAGGTACAGCACCACTCTGAAAATAATTCTTTTTAATGTTCATTAATTTTGGGCACTTTTTGGACCCTAGAACAGGCACTCCTCTGAGTTGTCTGCTTAGGCTTTTGCGGCAGCAGCTCCTCTCCTAGGCCTGGCATGGGGGACCTTGCTGCGAGTCAGGGCAAGGTTTGGAATTGGGGTGGGCTCCCTCCTCTCCACTAGGATGGATTTATGGCAGCTGAACCTGTCCTTGACCCCAGTGAGATAATCTCTGGGTTCCACTGGAAACCTTGTGCCATGGCTCCCTGCAGGTGTAGGAGGGGCAGGACTGCCTGGGTGAGAAAAGAGATTTTCTGCAGAGGTGTCAAACTCAGTTCTTAGGATGCAGGGGAGTGGAGCTCACCCTGCTCCTGCCAGCCAAATCCCCTTTATTTTTACAAGCACCCTCCACCTGCTCCTGGGCCTGGCTCTGCCATTCCAAGGCTCTGCTGTGGCTGTCTGTCCCTGCTGAGCAGCTCTGCCTGTCTGGAGATGTTCTCTTTTGCCTTTTGGCACCGTGCAGGGGAGCAGGGATCTCCCAGGGCTGATACCTTGGGGAAGTCAACATCTCCTGTCCTGTGGAGCTTCTCACTCTGGAAAATCAGCAGCAATTCACTGTGGAGGGGGAAACTGGGAAAAAAGGTGATTTATCTCAGGTGGGGTGGCTGTTCTCCTGTCCACTTTTTCTCCTGTCCCCTGTTCTCCTGTCCCTTGTTCTCCTGTCCCTTTGCTCTCCTGTCCCCCCTTTTCTCCTGCCCCTTTTTCTCCTGTCCCCTGTTGTCCTGTCCCTTTGTTCTCCTGTTGCCTGTTCTCCTGTCCCCCCTGTCATCCTGTCCCCTTTTCCTCCTGTCCCCCTTTTTCTCCTGCCCTTGTTCTCCTGTCCACATGTTCTCCTGTTCCCCTTGTTCTCCTGTCACCCTTTTTCTCCTGCCCCTTTTTCTCCTGTCCCCTCTTCTCCAGTCCCTTTGTTCTCCTGCTACCTGTTCTCCTGTCCCTTGTTCTCCTGTTCCCCCTTTTTCTCCTGCCCCGTTTTCTCCTGTCCCCTGTCCTCCTGTCCCCCATCCTCCTGTTCCTCTGTCCCTGCCCTGCTGATGCCTCCAGGGCTGGTGGCTTCGTGGGGCTTTGTCTCCATCACGTTCCAGCAAGCTGCCACACAAACCCAAACATCAAAGGGCTGGCATGTGTGTGTGTTTTTCTGCAGCAGCTTTCTAGGTTTTACTGGGCTGTAAAACACAGCGAGGAGGATATAAAAACAAAGCTGTGATGGACTTAGCAGAGAGCCAAAGCGAGTGAGGGGAGAAATGATGGAAATGAGAAAAAGGGCTATGAGCAAGGAATGATGTATCAGCTCTGTGTCAGGAGGAACAGATTTTGGAATAACTGTGAGGAGCATAAAACTGGTTTAGTCATTAAGGGGGGGAGAAATAAAGAAAAAGAAAGAAAAAAGAAAAACACGAGAAAAAAGCTGAATAAAAATGAGTAAAGGAGGGAACTTCAAAGCATAAATTTCTCGACTGCATGACACTGATGTTTTGAACAGTTGTTCTGTGTGAGATAGCAGCAGTGATTTTAATGAACTTTAAAGAGCAGTATAAATAGGAGCAAACAAAGAAAGAGAATCACATTAGCTCAGAGCGAGGCACTGAGCTAATTGACTGAACAGGATTTAAATGGCAGGTTATTATTTTTTTATTTATGTGGATAAACCTATTTTTTCTATTTGGGCTTAAGAAAATGGAATAAAATAAACCCGAGCATCTCAATTTGGGTTTTCAAGGGAATCAAATGCTTGCTTGATTTCCGTGGAGAACGTGAGCTGACAAGGCAAAGGGCAGTGAAATGGTGGAGCAGAGAAAGCAGGAGCTCTTTGCTGGCCTGTAAAGGGGCTGCCTGGGTAGAAGAATTCATTTTAGTTTGATGCACAAACTCTCTCTGATGTTTCAAATGGATTTCACAGTGCGGCTGCATGGGGACTCAGAGGATCAGAACCATCAGAAACGGGGTAAAAACAGGTCACCTTGTCCCTGCAGTGGGTCACCTCATTCTCATCCTGGGCTGGAGATTTTCTTAGGCTTTGGATTTTCATTTGTTTGTACTTCAGCTGCTTCTGGCTTTCCCATGAGCTGTGGGCTCCACGTCCCCACTGCTGGGGGAGGTGAAGCTGCCCCACATATGGCAGCCACTCCTGGGCTTGGGTAGGGTGGGGTATCACTGATGGCTGCCTTCCTGGGCTTACACACTCAATTAAAAGTCATTTTATTAATAAAGAATCTCTCACAAATGCTTTACTGATGGTTAAAGAACAATTAGAGCGTTTTCCCCCCAAATCTGGTAGGAGTGAGCAAAGAACTCAGTGCAGAAAACTCTGTGTGAAGTAAATTAGAAAGTCAGCTGATGTCTGAAAGTTGGAAAACTACCAGCCAGTGGGGTATTTTCTGAGACCCTGAGAAGGGAGGAAATGATGAATCTGACTCCATGTTCTTAGAAGGCTAATTTATTATTTTATGATGTTATATTATATTAAGGAATACTAAACTAAACTGTACTAAAACAATAGAGAAAGGATACAGACAGAAAGCTAGAAAAGATACTACTGAAAAACTCATGACTCTTCAGAGCCCTGACACAGCTTGGCACTGATTGGCCAATAAATAAAAACAATTCACATGAAACCAATGAAACATGCACCTGTTGGTAAACAATGTCCAAACCACATTCCAAAGCAGCGAAACACAGGAGAAGCAAATCAGATAATATTGTTTTCATTTTTCTATGAGGCTTCTCAGCTTCCCAGGAGAGGAGTCCTGGGCAAAGGGGTTTTTCAGAAAATATGACGGTGACAAGCCAGATCCACTTGTGGCTCTGACATTTCTAGCCAAACCTGTCTCACCTGTTGTACATTTGGTGGACTTGGAATCACTGCTGTGGAGATAGAAAAAAGGGAGCCAGCCCTGAATATTTGCAGTGTCAGAAGCATGCTGGGCTGTATAGTAAGTGGGTTGTCTTGTTAGACAAATTTGTGGTCCTTCAAGGACTGCTAAGGAAATTAATTAAAAATTACAATCACTAATTGGGTACATGACTGGAAAGCCAATTTCCTGTGTACTTGGGGTGTAGAGCAGTACAAATTCAGATTGCAATCACTCTTTTTTAATTCCCATCCTGACTTGCCCCACAAAGACTTCAGTTTTGATCCACTTCAAGCATTAATGAGCTCGTCAGCTCCTCCCAAGGCCCATCATCCCTCTGCTGTTTGTCAAACAGGTTTCTTTTGCCCTGGGAAAGGAGTTCCCACCCCACAGCCCCTGCTCTCACTGTCACATTTTGAGCTGCCTTTTTGTGTGCCATTTCTCCCTGCAGGAGGCTGTGCAGTGATTTCTGTGCTGACCACCCACAATCCTTGAATATTTTGCCAAAGTCCAGCAGCTGAAGGGGGAAATCACGTCCCTGATTTGTTAACCACAGTTCTGGGTGTGGGTCAGAACAGTAGAGCCTGGAGAAAATCCAGCCTTTCTCCATCAGCTTTTCCAACTGTCAGCCCCCATCATCATTTTCCTTCTTTGATTAAAGAGAAATGTGGACTCAGAAACCCCCCAGAAATGCAGCCTTTGGTGGAAATGTCATTAATCTGACAAATATGGACCTGACTCCATATTTGTTTTAAATTAAAATTCTGGAGGAGCCCATGTGCTTTTCATATTCACTCTTCCTCACCACAAAATGGACCAGCCCAAGATGGACATTTCTGAGCTGCTCAGATGGCGAGGTATTAGAGTAATTACAATTATCAGCACTGAGATTAAGGGATTTGGGTTGAGAACAGAGGGAATTGGGGAATGAAAAAGCAGAGGGAAGGCAGAAGAAAAAAGGAAAAATGCTTCAGTGCCTTCCCTTGCAACATAAAACCAGCTGCTTTCCAGTCCATCAGCTCCTCTTGTGTGCTTTATTTTTAGTGACCATGGTCACAGACACCATGAGAAGTCCTTGTGAGTGTGTGCAGAGTTGGAGGGAACAAGGCAGCTCAAAGCAGAGAGGAGCCCCCAGTTCTGCCAGCTTCCACAATCCAGCCTGACTCCAGTGCTTGCTCGAGGTCTGCCAAACGTTCAGGGAATGGAAAGGCTCTTGCAGTGCTGTTTGCAGGAGGTTTAATAGGTCAGTCTGTTCTTTTTGGCTTTGCTGAGCTAGGTTTCTGAGCCAGGCATTCTGACTTCCTTAGTGCCAAACCCCTGACACAGTGTGGCTGACTTATGGGAAGTGCCTGGCCTTGAGGCTGTTGATCTCCCTCTGAGGGATTCAGGTGGGTGGTTCAGAACAGGGATATCAGAGCTCCTGGTCCTGGCCATGCTGTGCTTGGTTGCTTCTGGTGCTTAAGTTTTCTGTCTTTACCTTGTCAGTAAGAAAGAAAAGGTTGTAGAGGGAAGCGTCCTAAATGTTTTGTTCTAATTCTTATTATTCTTTCTTTTAGTTGCTGTTAATAAATTTTCTTTATTCCCTTTTAAAGTTTTAAGCCTGCTTTACCTTTCTCTTAATCCTATACCACAACAAGAAATAAATTAATACATTCTAGCGAGTACTCTAGTAATTAGCCAGCACTGAACCCACCACAGCCTGGAAGCTGCACACTTCATGTCCTCATCCAATGGAAATCATGTCCTGGGTTTTCTCATTAGCATAAGCAAGGAGGGTTCATTTGGTGCAGGTTTAATAAAGATCTTTCCTCCATGAGTCCAGGGATGTGAAGCATTGACTTCTCTTTTACCTGATCTTGATGCCCTTCAGAGCAGGACTGGGTCACAGAAACTTCTGTGTTAGCAGAGATGCCTTGAGAGGCTTCTAGAGCAGAGGCTGGACAGAGTTAAAGAATAAAGCAGGGATTTATTAAAAGGCCTCAGTGGATCCACCTTGGGCAGCACAAGAGCCCAGCCAGGGCTGCACCCAAGATGAACCAAAATGGTCCCAAAATGCACGAGCACTCACGGGGTCTCTCCCTGTGATCAGTTCTGCTCCATTTGCATCTTGGAGTTAATTGTCCAGTTCCAGCTTTAGCCCATCAAGTCCCATCCTTGTTTTTCTCTTCATTCCACCATTGTTTGTGCTCTTGGGCCTGAGATTTGGATCATTTGTCCTTGGTCCCCAGCTAGAGCAGGAATTGTTTTGTCTCCCTGCTCTGTGCAGAGAGCTCACCATCCCCTCATGTGAAGCCCAGACCCACACACTAAAGCAGCACAGAATCAAAAAAATATAAAAGCCAAAACCTGAGGTATCAGACTAAAGTAGAGATTTGTTAAAAGGCCTTCAAAGGATACACCTTAGCAGTACAAGAGCCTGGCCATGGCTTCACCCAAGATGGACCTAAGATGGACTCAGTCACGAGTTTTCACACTTTGATCAGTTCTGCTCCATTTCCACATTGGGTTCATTGTCCAATTCCAGCTCCAGGTGATGCAGTCCCATCCTCCCAGGCTGCTCTCCTCCATTCCCTGTTGTTTGCACTTTTTGGGGCTGAAGCTGCAGCGGTGTCCTTGGTTCTGGGGCTGGCAAAGGATTGTTCTGTGGGACTGAGCTGTGAGGAGAGCTGCTGACACTTGATATGGAGTTCAGAGTTATTCACCAATGCAGTGCAGAGTCTGGGAAATATGAAAGCTAAAACTTAAGGCATCAGCAGGACACAAGGATTTTTTTTATGTTCTGCTGAGGGATGGTGAGTTCAGACAGAATGACTCCTAAGAGGAAACCCCACCATCATCCTCAGCCCCCAGGCTGGTGTGGGCTGCAGTGGTCACTGGAGCTGGGAACAGCCCAACTCCATCCCAGTGCTCTGCGCTGAACGTGCCCCAAATGGGCTGAGGTTTCTTCAAGTGCAGGTTTTGCTGAGCCCATGCAAACCCTGGCTTTACAAAAGCTTGTAGGTTGCCCATATTTTTTTGAAGGACATCTCCAATAAAAGGCCTGGTCCAAATTGGAAAAGGCAGGGAAGAATTTTTAAGGAAAAATTTGCTTGAACTCTTTAACTCAGCTAAAAGTTAGTTTTGTTTCTATCCTCATCCAAGAAAGAGGCAGGTCATTTTAGATATAAATTAAAGAGAAAATATTGCTGAAGGCAGATTGTTCACCTGTAAAATCTCATCTCAAATCATTAAAGTTTGGCAAAGCTGTGTAAACAACTGAGGCTAAGAAACATTCAGCAGCTTTAAAACTTGATACTGTACTGCAGATATTCACAGGCAATTACATCACATCAAAATAAAAAGTTTTAACTAATATTACAAAAATTTATGATTTGAACAGGCCAGAATTTAAGTTAGTGCCTGGTGTAAATGTAGATATGATTGCCTTTCATTTCATGGTTACCCACTATTTTTTTTTTCAAATGCCCTATCAGAATCTTGTCAAGCATTAACTGGTAAGAGGGGAATAGCCTGAATAAATCAGATGTTTATGCTGCCCCTGAGAAGCACTCCACAGTTCACTGTCAGTAGCATCTTGGGACTCTTTCTCAGGAATGTAATAAGCCAGATATATACTAAAATTCAGAATGTATTTGTTTTGGACCTCTGAGATCTGGAGCTCTGTGATTCACTGCAAAAGCAAAGCTGTCCCAAAACTGACCTGAAGAAACTTCTTGCACATTTTGGTGAAATCCTGGAAGTTCAGAGTAGCAGATGTGAGAGGCAGCTTTACCTGCTAAACTGCCTGTGCTTTTTTAAAAAGAAATCCACCCTATGTAACTAATATTGGACCTAATGAATTTCGGAAATCGTAATTGTTTCTTGCTCTTTTTTGCAGTCATTGCAATTCTTTTGCCCCACAAAAAAAATGGGTCTGTTCAACTGGTGAAAACAAACCAATTCTGTTATTCTCTGACACCAAGAACACAATAATGAAGTGAACAGAAGTCAGATTTTCTTCAGTGAATTACTGAGAGGCAAATTTAAAACGGTGTTACAAATAATTCCTCATAATTACAATGGAAATGACGAGCACCCATAATCATGCCTCACAGCTATGTTTGCTAATAAAAAGGCAAAGCAGAGGAGTATTGTGAGGTTTTTTGTATTGATGCCTTGAAGGGCTGACCTAGAACAGAGGCTAGACCAAGTTATAGAATAAAGGAGGAATTTATGAAAAGACCTTGGGCAGCACAAGAGCCCAGCCAGGGCTACACCCAAGATAAACCAAAATGGTCCCAAAATGCACGAGCGCTCACGGGGTCTCTCACATTTATAAGTTCTGCTCCATTTGCATAATGGAGTTAATTGTCCAATTACAGCTTCAGCCCATGCACTCCCATCCTGCTTGTTTTTTCTCTCTTCAGTCCATGTTGTTTGTGCTCTTGGGCCTGAGATTTGGATCATTTGTCCTTGGTCCCCAGCTAGAGCAGGAATTGTTTTGTCTCCCTACTCTGTGCAGAGAGCTCACCATCCCCTAATGGAAAGCTCAGACCCACTAAAGCAGCACAGAATCTGAAAATATAAAAGCTAAAACCTGAGGTATCAGTATCATATTTAGTGTAGTCTCCAGTTTTCAGACTAGCTGGAATAAACAACCCTCACTGCCTCAAACTGAGATGCGCTGACCAAACCTCTGACCCTGTTTTGATTTTCTAGATTTTCTTTGAGGTCCCTTCCAACCCAAATATTCCATGATTCTGTGGTGGTGGCATCAACAAGCGTGGGTTTGTTGCCATCTTTTGGAAGCTGCTGCATCTTTTCCTCTCTCAGCTCACAAAAATAAGTTTTGTTGAAGCTGGAGGCTTCAGCAGCCCCACACTGCTCTGGTGTGAGCTCTGCCTTGAGCTCTGAGTGCCAAATATACCATTCCTGGAACTGTGGTGTCTGGGGAGAGGCATTTGAGAATTGCAGAGCATTAGCATGCTGACAGGGAGGTAATGCATGGAAAACATTTGACCTCCCTCTGGCTCCTGTGGCTGGGAGGGCTCTGATCTCATTTGCAGCAACACAAATCCGGAGTAGCCACGTTAAGCACATTAAATTTAGTGGAGTTACTCTGGGTTTATAGTTCTGCACCTGGTACATGGGAGATGTCACCAGCAGCCTTTCTGTGATGGAAAGGAAGGGAGTAATGAAGGCAACTTGCAAATGAAAGGATGAAAGCAGCTCCCAACAACAGGACTTTTGCAGGGATGTGAATTTTATTGGGAGCTGCTGCAGGCTCAGCTTTATTTAAAACCAGCTCACACCTTTGGTGCTGGAAATACAGAATTAGGAACCTACAGGCATTGAGTTTTTCAAACATGTCAAAGGCTACCTGGGGCCTGCCTGGAAGAAAAGGTTCCTCAGAGCAGTTTAGAAAAAGTTAAAGTATGGGGAAGGCTGAGTTTTCACTTTCTCATTCTCCCTTTTTTGTCTAAGAAAGAAGGGAAGACGGAGAAGACTCAAAAAAACCCCAAAATAAGACATAAAAAAAGAGGGGAATGAAAACTAAAGCAATTTTTAAAAATTAGTTTGGGGCATTGCATTGTAACAGTTGCCACATTTTAGAAATTTTCTCTCTGCATGTGTAAAGCACCAGTGAAAGATCCACCACGCATTTCAGTTGGGTGTCACCCCCAATATCCAAATCCAGTGTTACCAACCTGTCTTCATATTGGAGAGTCATTTTTTTTTTTTCCAAATATACCTAGAAAATTCAAAATATCTGGACACTAAAGATTTTGTGTGCAAGAATTCCAGAGAACGTGTCCTTTCCTGACAGTGGATGCAGTGAGACCTGAATAATGTGGTTGAGAGCCCTGGCCCAGTATTGGGTGCCCCTCAGAGATGGGTGCAGACTGGGAAAGAAACTTTCTTTTAATTTGGGGTGGGGAATACTGCTAGGAAAGGAAATGTGGAGGGCAAAGCTGGGAAAGGAAATGTGGAGGGCAAAGCTGAGGGCTGGAAGGATCTTCTCTCTTTCATCAAGGCCAGACTCTCCTGCCCACATGCAGACACCACCAGGTGAATGAAGGGCTCCATGTGGCTCCTCTCCTCATAAGATACCTTGAAGCAAAAAGAAAGCTCTGAAAATGTCTATTTTCTCTGTTTCACATTTCCTTTTTTTTTTTTCCCAAGCTTTGTCTGTGGTCAGTCTCTCTGTGGGTTGGTTTTCCCCTCCACTCCTGACACCACAAGGTTTGATTTTGCAGCAGGCAGGGCCCTCTCTGCCCTCTGCATGCTGCTGTGTCCCATTCCAGAGCTCCTTAAAGCCTCTCATTTGTCCTTACCAGACTTAATTTGGACAAAAATGCCACAGATTACATCTTTCTTACAGGACTTGGTTGTCTAATAGTTTTAAATCACAAACCAGTTTGTCACTTTGCTTCTGATTCTTAGAAAATCCACGCTGAGCTTCAGAGCTCAGTGAGTCTGGGGAATGCACACTGGGATTTTCACACACATTCTATTACTTTCTACACAGGAGGAAACCCAGAGCTGCTGAAAATCTGAGGCTGTTAGGAATTTCTGGAGCTCTTTCTGCATTTCCTTGCTGATCCCAGGCGAGAAGCATCCGGCTGAAACTGATGCAGGTGTTTCAGGGTGTGACTGAAAAGATTTCCTGAGTGCAAAGGGAGGAGCAGGTGATGCTGAGCAGGATTCCCCTGTCCCATGGGATGTCCTGTAGGAGCAGGTGATGCTGAGCAGGATTCCTGTGTCCCATGGGATGTCCTGTAGGAGCAGGTGATGCTGAGCAGGATTCCCCTGTCCCATGGGATGTTCTGATGCTTAGCAGGATTCCTGTGTCCCATGGGATGTCCTGTAGGAGCAGGTGATGCTGAGCAGGATTCCTGTGTCCCATGGGATGTCCTGTAGGAGCAGGTGATGCTGAG
>VYZP01003093.1:20134-37266 GCA_013400635.1 Hypocryptadius cinnamomeus
AATTTAAAAATTAAAATATAAAATTTAAAAAATTTAAAAAATAAAATATTAAAATAAAAATAAAGTGAAGTATTAAAGTAAAATAAAATATAAAAGTAAAAATAAAATAATAATCTAATAAAATAAACCAAACCAGAATAAATGGCAATTTACCAGCAGCCTCTCAATGGTGAGGCTGAGGCAGGGGGTCTGGAGCAGCCCTCCAAACCTTAGTGTGCTCTTCAGAGAGGAGAGAGGATTCTCCAACAGAAAACAGTGTTTGTTTCTGCCTTTGCTCTGTGATTGCTGGCCTGACTTCCTTAACATTTACCTGATGGTGATGAACAAGAAACAACTCCACTGGTCAGACCAGAAACAGCCCAGGCTGTATTACAGCATCTCTAATTCTGAAAACTGAATTTATCACAAGATGCTTTAATGCAGAGTGTGTGAGGACCAAACCCACCTGAGATCCTGCTGCGTTTCTGCCAGGAGGTCCCACAGAGGTGATTTAAGGACGTGGCTCAAGCAGTGGCCTCGAGGAAATTGTGATCCCTGTCCCGTGTCTGGCCCAAACCCAAAGCACAGGCAGCACTGAAGGCATGGATGGCAGTGACCATGTGAATTATCTTTGCTTTTAGGTGGAACTTGTGGCTTAGCTCAGGTAGGACGAAGCTCCAGAGCCCCTCAGGGGCTGCTGAGGTTTTGTTGGGAGGGGCTCCCATGCTGACTGTCAGCAGGCTGAAGAGGCTGAGCTTCAGCTGATACCCAATTAGCTGATTATCCCAAAGGGAATTGAAAATGAAGGTTATCTTTCAACTTGTGATGAGCTTCCAAATAAATATTCAACGTGCATTTAATAAGACAGTTTTATGCATTATTTAAGTATCAATTGATGGGTGGGAGACGAAAGACTAAGCTACTGATGCTGAGGTTTGAAAGGCAAGAGCAGGAATCTGGTGAATGAAGCCTTAAAGGAGATTTGCATCTCTCATTTTATTGGAATATTATTTACACAGTAATCACGAAAAGAATTTCAGTGAGAATTCATTTCTGCATTTTGGTTGGCTGGGATTTTTTCTGTTTTCAAAACATAGCAAGGGCACAAGATTAGAGAACAGAGAATGCCAAAGGTGCTGCAGCCTCCACCTCAGGGCAAGATCAGCTCTCCTGGGGCCAGGGGGCAACTTGTCCCTGGAGTTTTGTGCCTGGGTCAGAGAGAGGGGCAGGTTCATCTCATGGTTCATGTCTGTGGTTAACTCCATTCCCTTGAGCTCAGAGTGTTCCATTCTCCTCTTGCTTCTGGTGTATTTCAGGATGGATATTGCTGGGGCAGGACTCCTCTCTGAGGAGTGAATCTGCTGCTGAAAATGGGGATTTTTGGTGTTGTAGTGGGAAGTCTGGGCTGTTGGTGGATTGATGGTGCAGGTCCCAGAGCCACAATGTGCCCTGTTCCCACCAAGGAATCGTGTCTGGCTGGGGGCTTCATCCCTGTGCCAGGGTTGTCTGACCGATCTGACAGCAATGCCCATTTCTGACCTGGACTTTTCCTCCCCTTTTCCTCCAAAAACATGACCTTAAACCCTGAAGGTTTAATTTAAAAGGGTCTCATCCCTGCCAGAAAGGCAGACCTGGGCTGATGTCCTGTGGCTCCAGCACTGTGGAATGGCCCTGCAGCTCTTCTCCCATGGGATAACCGAGAGGGGAACAAACCCTGCAGCCCTGGAGGTGCCACTTGGTTAATTAAATAAATAAACCAGTGACCTCTGAGGCTGGGGTGAAAACAAGGAGAGGAGGAAAGTGGCTTTTCTCCCTGCAGTGTTTTTGCCTTTTCAGTGCTTCGTTGTTTGGCTGCCCAGTGGGACTCAGCTCCTCTGTTTTCCCTAACACCCCGTGGTATTCCAAATATTATTTCCAAATATTCTTTTATGCACCTTTTTTTCTTTCTCTCTTTTTTTTTTTTTTTTTTTTTTTAAGAAAAGGTGCTAAAACAAAAGGTACTAAAATAAAAGCAGAAGATCTGTCCTGATTTGTGGGGCTTTCTTTTTCAGCTCTCTCTTTTAAGTAATTTATTAATCTAGTTGGGATTATTTGTCTTTGCTCTTACAAAATGTTTTTCCCTCTAAAGGAAAAACTGCCAATGTATTATTAAAAGGAGGTCAGATCCCAGTGACCTTTTCCTTGTTGGTTCAATGTTTGTAGAGAAAACATAAAGAGTGGGTTTTGTTAAAGGATGCTGTTGAGAAATAAGAACTGGAGTTCAATTTGCCTTTTCCCTTCAATTTTCTGCTTTTCCCTCCCTCTTTCACTCAGGGCAACATGACCTATTTTCTGTATATATGCATTTTCCCAGACTAATTTATCTAGTACTGAGTATTTGCATTTTCATTACTTTTAAGGAAGATTGCATCTCCATTTTAATTGAAAAAATCACCTGTTTTATTTGAAATAGAAATAATTGTCAAATGTTTTCACTGATGGTTATGGAGATTTGTTTTAAAGCTTTTATTTTGCATCTGATATTTTGATGCTTCCTTTAATTTGGTGCACGCAACCATATTTCTTAATATCTTTAAATGATCTCAAGCATATCAAAAAGGTAGATTTTTCAAAACAGCTCAGAACTAGAACTCTGAATAATTGATTTCTACTTTTAGTTGTTAAACTAAAAAATGTTTCTTAATTTCTTTCTGATAGCACCAAGAGGAAGATTATTCAGCAGAACAAATAGGAGACCCAAAATGTTTAGTTTGATTCATTTTGCTTCGGCTGCATGCTCTGAGACCATTTAAATCCCTCCTTAGAAATTAAACACTGATGATTTTTCTGAAACAAATGTATAGGAAGGAAAAACCTAAACATTTCAAAATACCTTCAAGATGCTAAGCAGAAACAGTTTTTCTTTTCTCAAATATGACCATTTCTCCTAAATTCCATACTTCCTCCCTTAGAGAAGCTTTGCTCTCTTCCTTACCACGTAGTAGTCACTATGAGATGGTTCCTATTCCTAATTCCTGTAGGATCCCTAAATTAACATCAAGAAAAAGGTGGTTCTGGAAGGTGCTCCAGCCCTTTTGCCTTTCTCTAATTACCACAGGGATTAAACATTATTAGGCATTAAACATAACATTATTTAATAAATCATGTCACCTAAATGGTGTTATTTCATATATTTTTGGGAAAGGACAAACCTGGGCCTGTAGACGTGCTCTGTTAAGCTCAGCTTATGTTGTGCAGTGTTTAAAGAGGCTCACTTGTACATTTAGGGTGTAAATGTTCTGTGCCACAGAGCAGAGGCAAGGGGAAACAGTGGAGCTGCTAAGGGAAAGGCATTAGCACCAGGAGCAATATGTAGATTAGTCAATGTTAACAACCACATTAATTTAGGTGGAGTTGATGAGCCAGCACAGGAGGTTCCTCCTCAGAACCAGCATCGTGCAGGGGCCAGGAGAGGTCACACAGTGAAATATGATCACTGCTGAGGGCTCCTGGTGCTTTCAAGGTGCTGCATGTCTGTAAAAATACCAAAGCTCCACTGAAGTCTAACTGGGGCATTCCATCCTCTCCTGCTGTTTCTGCTGGGTACCCCAAAACGCCCGTCCTAGGTTACAATATTAAGATATATTCTACCCCCATCCTTAAGAGCTGCTGAAAACCAGGAGGGGCATTGTTTCTTCCTTATCTCCTGTTAATGGACCCATCAATGCCTTTTTTTCATGTGATTCAGAGATAACTCCCTCCAGGAGCCATTTCTGTTTAATGGACCCACCACATGACTCACAGAAAGATAACAGCCCATGGTGAGATGCTCTGCCCAGGGGGGAGGAGCTAAGAATTCCCACCTGGATATAATCTGGGGTTTGTGACAGAATAGTCAGTCTTTCCACTGGATTCCCAGAGGAATGGCTGTCTTTTCCACTGGATCTTCAGAGGAAGACTACACCCTTTCTACAGGATCACTGCTCCAACAGAACCACACCTGACACCCCAGGAGGACTGCAGCCACCAGTCCAACTGGACTGCTACCAACACCCTGACCAACAGGGTGGCAGGTTGTGTTCTGACTGTCAGTGGCTTTTTCTTTTGTGTTATTGCATGTATTTTAGTTTTCCTTTCCCTAATAAATTGTATTTCTGACTTGGAGTCTCTCACTGGTTTTGCTTTCAAACCAGAATAATGCCACATTGTGTTTGCCTGGTGCTGGCAGCTCAGGAGAGGGTGAACTGATTCCCAGAGGAAATGAGGTTCAGATAGTTCAAGGCATGGTGGAAAATATTTAAACACAAGGTGTCGTAGCAAGTTTGCTGCTTATTTTGGAAGAAAGACTAACAGTGTTTTGATTATCACTGAGCAAGCTAAGCTGACTCAGTGTAATGTAATTAATGAGGCCACCTTCCATTAGAGGACAGTGGGAAGAGCTATTGGTAATTACTTCAGAGGCATCACAGAAATATTGCTGAAGCAGGAGCTCTCGGTGCCCAGCTGATGATCCCTGTGCTGCAGGAGCTGGTGCTGTGGCTGAGGCAGCACAGGGGGAGCAGATGGAGCTGCTACTGCCTGATCCTGGGGGCTTTTTTGGGATAAGGAGCAGATATTTGCCCACATCAACATCACCCCTCTCTACTGTCTGGGTTTCCTGGGACAGCTGGGCTCAAGCCATTGTTCCTGGGTGAGGATGTGCTTGGTGGGCAGTTTTGATCCCTGCAGTGACGTGGATGCATTTCAGAAAGTGCTGGAATGTCCTACAGGGTGCTGAATATAGACAGAAGTGCTGGCTCCCCTTCTGCCAAACACTGGGGAAAAGTCTGGCTGTGTTATCAACTTGCCTCAATTTCCCCATAGCTGAACTTACAAGTGGGGTGGCCTGGGAGACAGAAACTCTTTATTGCTGGTTCAGAGACATGGACACATCAGTGCTGGGAACACCTAAAGCCTGTGAACAGCAGACTATAAACTTCTGTCCATTAACCTCAACACTAACTCATTTCTGCCTGAAACATCTTTTCCACTCTGGGAAGACCACGAGGTGGACAACTCACCATTACCCTTAACAGCTTCTTTTAAATGTGCAGCCTGTGTCTCCAGTTAGAGCAGTAATTATCCCTGCTGCTCCTGCTGTACCTGACCTGTGGCTCACTGCACTTTGCAGCCTGCACATGTGGAGATCTGGATTCAGCAGGAAGGGTCCTGTAGGTCAGGAGGGAGGGGGTGGATGAGGGGATGGATACAGGAAGCCTGAAGGGTGAGGGTCAGGTTGCAGGACCCTGACCACGTTTTGAGCAGCAGCCCATGGTGCTGGGTTTATTGGTGGCTCACTGAGGGCTCAGTGCTGCTGTCCCAGGGAATTTCAGGGGTGCTGGCAGAGCAGGATGAGATCCTGGGAGTCACCGGAGCTCTGCAGAGGATGGCAGCTCACTTCTTTGGCTGATTCAGCAGCTTCTGATGGCTTGCCTTAATCAAACTAGATGAGAAACTGTGGTGTTCCCACAGGCTTTGCCTGGCTGCAGGGCTTGCCTTTGTTATCACAAGCCTAAATTCACTCACAAAATCATCCAGCTTCTTGTTTATCTGCTTCCTTGGGCTCCATAATTAGAACTGCTGCTGGGACACCACAGCCTGGTTTGGGAGACCACCAGCACAGCCTGGGGGGAAACACAAAGACCCCTCCATGCAGAAATGTTCTTTCAGCAGAGTGACTCTGGGAGTCAAGGAAGAGATTTGCCTTTCTTGGGACTGAACAAACACAGCCTGCTCCATGCTCCTGCAGTGCTGCCTGAGCAAAGGGGCAGCAGCCCACTGGCTCCAGCCAGGAGACCCATATTTCACTGGGGAAAAACTGTGGGGGAATATTGTGACAGGGAGCCTGGCAGTTGGAGGTGGCCTCATGAACAGCTTTGGATTGACCATCTCTGTTTTCAGGGTGTGTTTTTTTTGGTGCTTGTCATTTTTAAGGGCATTGATTTTAATGTGTTTTCTTTGGCTGGCGATTTGACACTGAAGGAATTGGCTCCAAGAAGGAATGGCATTCCCTGGATTTTCACCTCAGCATGCCTTGACTGGGAGCTCTAGCTGTCAGTGGTACCCAGAGAGAGTTTTGTTGATGAAAACCGTTCCTTGGACCCCTCCCATGCAAGTGCTGAAATAATAATAAGCCATTTGTTTGGAGAATTCTCCTCTTCCCCATGGGCAGGTGCCATTTTGAGTGAAACCATCTCAAACAGCACACACAACTCACAGATCTTGCACAGCCTCATGGCTCAGAAGAGACTTCAGAGCTCCCTAACAGAGTGGGGATTGCCAGACATGCATGAGCTGATGGAAAACTGAAATCAGTGAATGTTCACAAGTGTCTGCTCATGAAAGCCTTGGAGGAGCTACAGAGACTAGGATTTCCTTCATGGGATCACAAAATCATTAAAGGCTGGAAAAACCCTCCAAGATCATTGTGTCCAACCTACACTTCCAGATTCACCATTAAATTGTGTCCCTAAGCACCACATCTACACATTTTTTGAACACTTCCAGGGACGGTGCTTGTGTGGGCAGCCTGTTCCAATGCTGCCCTTCTCACACACCTCAATTTTATCAGGTTGGTGTTTGCATCTGAGGCAATTTCAGTGGGTAAAGCACAAAGTTTCTGACCCTCCAAACAGCATGATGGCTTTTGTTCTCTTGGATACAGGTTGGAGGATAACTCAGCTGTAGTGGGATGTAAAGGTCAGCATGGGAGTCAGGCTTAAAGAGCTCAGGCTGCTTGGCTTGCTGAAAAGGAAGTTTGAAGGCAGTGTGGTAGGTAATGGAAGGTGATTCCCTGCACCAGAATGTGGCATTCACATTCTCTGAACAGAGAGACATAATTCTCTCTCTCTCTCTTGGGGATTTTTCCTGGAGAAGCACAGAGAGAAGAAGAGAAAAACAATTCTTATCTCTACTTGCTGCTCCTGTTGTTTGCACATGTAGAATGTGTTAGGAAGATTGTTTACCTGAAGTGATTTGTCAATTGATTCTGCTGAGGATTGTTTTGTTTCCTTGGCCAATCACTCAAAGCTGTGTCCTGGCTGTCTCAGACAGTCATGAGTTTTCTTTAGTATAGTTTAGTATTCTTTGTAGTATAGTATAATGCCATATAATATAGTTTAATAAAGCAATTGTTCAGCATTCTGGATCAATGGAGTCAGGTGCCAATCATTCCTTCATTGGGGGCACTCTGATTTTACTATACCAGAAGATCTAGAGGGTGGATGTTGAAGTTAGGTTGGAAGGACAACTGTGGAGCAGCACAGTAATTACCCAGTGGGACAACTGAGCAGGACAAGAGGGAAATTAATTCTAGCTGGGATGCTTCACCTCAGACCTGGAGATCTTCCTGGAAAGCATGATCTAGTTCAGCTGTGTGTGAGCTGGATAACATTACACACCAATGGGGAAAACAAACTGAAAAATGTTGTCCTGGATCTTTTCACACACTGGGCAGCTTTCCCTCGTGTCACTGAGCTCACCACAGAAACAGTTCTCTCACCTTTGGAAGGAGCTGCTCTGGGCTCTGCACCTTTTAAGTTACTTTAATGGCACTGTAGGGTGCTGGGTTTACACTCCTTAAATGGGGAGACCTGGTTACCTGCTGCAAGGTTTTTTTCCTGGAAAACAAAATAATATTGGGACAACTGGAAGGTTTTATTTTACCCCAATATTGTGCTTGAGTCTTGGGATTATTTGTCTTCTGCCTGCATCCATTTTTCTTTAAAATGCGATTGGTGAACAAAAAATTCCACTTTGAAAGGAAACAGCGAAAAGCCTGGCTCTGAGAATTGGCAAAATGTTGGGTGTCAGGTCTGTGCTGGGTGTCACCTGCTCTTTCCTCCAGCTGGAGCTGGAGCCTGCTGCTGAATCTCTCAGAGGCAGTGATGCTCTCAAGGGATCTGGTGCCGTGGTTTGTGTTGCAAACTGTTCCAGGCTGTGGAGAACCTCGAGGTGTGTGGGCAGCCTGCGTGGCCATGCAGGTGCCATCAGCGCACCCAAGACTTGCACGTGGCCTTTCCTGGTGGGAGCAAGCTCTGGGATCACCTGGCAGGACAGTCTGCAGCCCGTGTTGCAGGGATGTGAGGTAGCAGGGCTGCTCACACAACACCCAAGGACACTCCTGTGTGCAACGTGTGGTGTTTTCCTCCTAAAAGGCAAGGTGGAATGGGGCATAAATCACAATCAAATGGCATAATGTTGTGTTTTCCCACTTTCTCTTTTTCATCAGCTTTATAGCTGCTTCTTGCTGAAAGTTGCAGAGCTCTGCTAATGCTGGGCAGCTGCTGTGGCTGTGGCAGCAGTTCTGGCTGCAGGTCAGTGTAAAGGCATTTGGGTAGCACAGTTCCATCTGAGGGGCTGTCTTGTTAATTCTGCTTTATTGGATGACTCCTGGAAGCAGTTTTCCTGAGCTATCACAAGGGTTTGTAATAAATCTTAATGAGGTACCCCTGCTATGATTAATCATTTGTTTCTCCAGCAGGATCATGGGTTATGTTCCCCAGGGAAGAGGAAAGGAACCTCAAACCCTGCATCAGGGCAGTGTCAGTGGTTACCTAGCTGTTTACTATCCAGCCTGAAAATGTTGCAGCAGTCACCCCAAATCCCCAGGACGTGTCTGCTGTTCGTAAAAGTCAGTGTTTGCTGCCCAAGGCAAACAACTGCTTTTGAATGAGCTGCTTTGTTTTAGACCAGGCGATTCTTCCCTCTCCCTGCCTTTCATGTTGTAAAGGATCCAGGAGGGATTTACAGCCAAGTCCAGAGAAAAGGTGACAGAGCCAGAGGTAAAGCCCATCTGAGCAAATGCTGGCATTTTTTTTTCAGGAAAAAATTCTTCACTGGAAGAGTGACTGGGCACTGGAATTGTCTGTTCACAAGGTGGTGGGGTCACTGTCCCTGGACATGTTTAAAAAAGACTGGACATGACACTCAGGGCATGGTTTAACTGATGAGGAGGTGTTTGGTAACAGTTTGGACTTGATGATCTCAAAGGTCTTTTCTAGCCTTGTTAATTCTGTGATTCTGTGATTCTGTATTGAATGGCTCTACCTGAGCACTTGTGGCCATTGACTGGGGCTTGGAGGCCACAGAAAAGGCAGCAGCTGTCCTTTGTGGATCCCAGAATCTCAGCTAAAGCTGGCAGCCAGAGCTGATCAGTTTCCCAAAGCTGTGTGACATGCCCAGCCAGTCCTGCACCTTTCCCACCTTCCCCTTCCTCTCCAGGTTACACATTTTGGGTATTTTCTAACACCATTTTTGCTGTCAGCAGTCAGCAGACACATCCCAGTGCAGGGAGATTTCCACCAGAGGAGGCATGGGAAGCATGAGGTAAAAAAAAACTTGGAGAAATCTCTGGCAACTGTGAGAAGTCTAAATTCACTCCTTTGCTAATTTGCTTTTCTCTCAACAGAGATGGTAAAATTCATGGGTGTGATGGAGGACAGATCCTGTCAGAAAAATGTCCATGAGGCCTGGCTGGCCAGGACAGGGTAATTCTTAAACCATTAATGCATGGTCTCTTGGTTAAAACATGACATGGTTTGTAGCTAACAGAGGTCCTAAAGGAGCAGATCTAAACCCTGTTGAAGTGTACCTAAGTCTTTAATTGACTGCAGTAGACTCTGAATCCAGTCTTGAAGGAACTGCCAATTTGGAACCTTCCAAAAAGGTGGTAAAAGGTAAAATCCAGGTTGGAGAAATATCCAAGGACAAAAGGTTCATCTACAGTGATCTGCATTGCTTAGTTAGATGGATTCAAGACACAAAATTATCTTAATCCTGGCAATTTAATGTAATCCTATAAGTGGGTTATAGGAAGGATGGCAAAGATTCCTGCAGGATGGCAAAGATTCATCTCACTAAACTTGGGGACTCAGCTATGGCATCTAAGGTAGGGCATCACTGCAGTGGAGAGAAAGAGGGGAATGACCATGGTTGACCTGGTTTCAGTGGTCCCACTGCTTTGGTAGCTGCTAGCTGAGAGCTGGAGTGTTGTTTTTGTTTTTAAAGTTTTTCTAAACTTTTTGGTGTTTACATTTTTGTAATGGAGTTTCTTATGCATTTTTTCATGTAAATAATGATTGATTTGCATTCTTTTTGGGAGGAGAAGAAATTTGATGGATTGTTGGTTTAACTAGTGTAGCTGGAGAGGTAGCAATTCCATTTTCTAATCTAGGGTTACTTTTAAAATTCTGTATATATTAAAGTTGAGAAATAAACTACCCGATTTTTACCTTAAACATCCCAACTTCTGAGTGTCATTCATTTCATATCCTATTGCAACACTGGGGCTTCTTTTTCTTTCACATGAGCATGTCCTATCAGGCCTGGGAACCTGGTCCCACCTCCTGCTGCTGTTTCAAACCTGTTTAATTTTTTGAGACAAACAAGCTGAAGCAGTTGCAGTAACACACTGAATGGAACAGGCAAATATTGCTGTTTCCTATGGAATAATTCTCCTTAAACTGTTCCTTGGATGCCAGGGAAGGAGCTCCTTTGGTGACACTGGAGCAGAACTTTAAGGTCAGGCTCAGGAACCTGGTTCAGATAAATGAGACCACGACAGAAGAAGCAAAGCATGTCAGACGTGAGTCAGAGCCACTGAATTTGTGTGGCTGCTGAGGCCAGCAAGCCCCAGGCTGAACGTGCAGCCTTACCAATGTGAGTGGCAATATTCCCATCATCTTTTTGCCCCCACACTTTTAATGTGCAGCTGGATCTCTCCCAGTGATCCATTAAGGCTCTTCAGGGAACTACAGAGAAATTATGTTAAGAAGATAATTGCAGGGGAGCCTGGATAAAAAAGGCAGGTCAAGAACAATTTGAAAAGCTGGGGAATGACTTCAGTCAGCTGGAGAGGTGTCATAAGGTCCCTGTTCCCTCCAAGATGTTTCCTCACTGCCTTGGGTGTAACTTCAGCTGCAGCTTTGTATTTGCTCCTCTGTTTTTCACCAACTCCCTGGCACAGAAACCTCTCCTTGCTGTGTGTGTGCAGGTACTGGCAGAGCTGGAGTTAGCTGAGAACAGCTATCATAGGATTTAGAGACAGATGGGATCTTTTCCATTCTAATTTTTTTTTATGATTAGCTCACAACATGTGAGGCAGTCACGTATTTCATATTCACACAACAAATTATGCATCTCGTATGAAATAGCTCGTTTCCTTCTCTGAAATCGAGGATGAATTTCCCTCTGGAATATAAAATGTGGTTCCCATATGTACAAACAGATACTTATGACTAGTATCAAAGCAGAAAAGGGGTTTTGGATGACGATGTGCTGTGGAAGTGAATGCATGAGGGCTGTCAGGTGATTCACAAACCCTGTGACAGAGCCTGAGCTCAGGGGTGGGTTTTGGGCACACTGGGGTCTCTGGTTTTCTGGTTAAGGACACAGAATTTAAGACCTCCCATGCTGGAGTGGGCTGTAATGTCTGAAGTACAGTCTGCCCAGACCTCAGGAACAAGAGGTCAAACCTGCTTTTCAGTATGGAAAATACTTGATTTCTCATTTTCCAAAGCTCATCTTAGGTGGGTGCTGGGCAGCTGCTTGTGCAGAGGTGATGATTTTGTCCTGGACAGTGGGCTCAGCTCCTTGTTCTCAGCATTACCCTCCCCCAGTGGTGGGTCCATCCTGCAGCCAGCTGGGATTGGATCAGTCAGACACAGGAGAAGCTTCCAGCAGCTTCCAGAGAAGCCACTTCTGTAGCCCCCACACTGCCAAACCCTTTCTAGGCAAGCCCAGCACAGGCTCCTCAGTGAGACAGCAGCAGTGCTGAGGCTGGGGAGAGTTTCTGCTGCTCTTGCCTCCAAGCCAGCCAGACAGTCTGGCCCAGCCACAAGACAAAGGTGCCCTGCCACTAATTTAACATCTTAGTTTCTGGTTAGTTTCCATTACACATAGAACATGTCACAGTTTTCACTTTTTTTTTAAACTTATCGTAGCCTCAAAGCCAGTTTCTGAAGGGTGACAGGGTTATTTATTGCACTGAGCAGTTTTTCAAGGAAATGGAAATGGCATCTGGCCTCCAAATGGAGACCACCTTCCCCCTCCAGCTCTTTAAGAGAACATGACAGTAATTGAGCAATAATGAAATGTTTCAGGAGGAGTGTCGGAAAGTTCAGAGTGCTATGGGAGAGTTATAAATCTGGGCTGGTTTTGGCTTGAGGAAGAAATCCTGTTATAAACTTATTAGCTGCTGACACCGTGCTTCTCTCACCTTGGCCAAGATGCAAAATTCACCTCAGCACTGTCACGCTGCTGCTCCCCTGCACCTGACTCGAGGTGCTGCTGCCTCAGGCACAGCTCTGCTCCTGGGATCAGCAGCAAGGACCAAGCACATGCTCTGCTGCATCTGATGGGCTCTGGCCAGGTCTCTGTTTGTGGATCCTGCTGGGACAAACCTTCTTCCCACTGAGCTGCTCCTTCCTGCAATGAGAACCTTGGCCAAACCTCTAGAGGTGCAGTTTACAGAATTCACAGAATTCACAGAATCACTGGGTTGGAGAGTCCTTCAAGATCATCGAGTCCAACCCAGCCCCAACACCTCAACTAAACCATGGCATGTCACTGTCATATTTTCTGGAAAAATCTCTTTGCTAAGATTCTCTCCTGGGAAGCTGANAGCTTTGTACATCTCCCTTTTGAAGTAATTTGTCTCACCAGAATATTGAAGCCTTGGATTCTGTTTTCTTCAGACTGGCTTGTGGGTACCTAAATGGAGACTTTTATCCATCTTCAGGGTCCTTTGTTCATTATTTGTCTGTCAGAAAAGATTGCCCTGTTCCTCTCCTCCTTCAAATGATTGGTGGGTCTAGAAATAAATCTGGAGTTTCAAACTCCAAGCTGGGAATCTTTTAGCACTGGAAAGTGTTTCTGAAATGTTAAATTCTGCTCTTAGATTTCAATAAGTTACCTCCAGATTTCAGCCTAAAATCTGGTGATTTGTCTTAGGAAATTCTACAGGCTGTTGCTACAAACAGTGGTGGAAAATGGGCATTTTCAGGTGGTTGTGGTCTCTATTTTACCTTCCTCTCTCAGGGCTGGATGAAGGCGTTTGTTTCCATGGTCAGCAAAGGTGTCTGAGTGGTGGGTTTGTGATGGACACCCCACCCGGAGACCATGAGGACAGACTTCACCTGAACAGAGACAATGATTTGCATCATTTGCCCCATGTCTGAGATGATTTCAAGGTCTCCATCACCCATGCAGAGAAATAAGCACATGAAAAGTAAGATTTACATGGTAGGAAAGTAGGGTTTACATGGTTTGCCTAGCTCAGTTGGAGAGGAGAATGCAAATATTGCATAGAGTTACTGAAAAAAATATTTCTGATGTGCTGTAGGAGCATCAACAGCCAAGGATTGTGTCTTTGTTAATTTTTTACATCTATTGCCATTCCTTGATCCATATGAAGAACAGTTTGTAGTGGACACTGACCAGAGTATTTTTGTTAATACGTAAAATGGCTGATATAAACCTAAATACTTGACTAATTTGCAGTCCATCAAATCCATGGTCTTCTTGGAAAATAATATGGTGCACATCTTCCAAACCTGTACTCAGGCATCCTGCATTCAGACAAAATAACTCAGAAACACGTAAGGAGTCTAAAAATATTGGTCTGTCTGAAATATCTTTTCTTCCTGTGGCATTGTGAATCCTTTGAACTCCTGTTTCTCCAATCAGTGGTTATAAAATACAGCTAAGTGTCTTTTGGAGTGAGTTGTGGAGGGACCATACATTTAATTAATCGTGGCTACATATGTCTAAATAAATTTCTGTGAAAAGTGACATTTTTAAGGAGATCTCATGACAAAATTGCTCAGGAGGCAAAGTTAGGGTTTCCCAGTTTCACATTTAATTAACTTAGGCTGACTTTTATAGGGCTTTGTGTTATGCATTTTGGTCTTCAGTAAACAAATAGCAGAAAATTAAAGCAGAGCAACTGCCAATGAGCAGTAAATTTAATTGAGAAATAATGAGTTGCCATGGGGTGCTGTAGGGTTCTGCAAAGATAATGTTATTTATCTTGGAAAAGCTCCACTTTCATTTGTCAGGACATGATATATATATGTAAGTGGAACAAAAGGAAAAAATTACAACATTAGATAGGAAAGGGCTAAGGCCATATTCCTCATCCTGAATTTGGGGCTGGAGTTTGGTGGAGTGAAAAACTGATTTCCTGCACCCATGGCAGCTCAGTGCAATTTCCATCCAGTGCATCCCTGAGTGAAATGTGGTGTCAGGAAGAGAAGTGACTGGAATTTGTAAGGTCCAGCTGAGCAGGAAGGAAGATGAGCATCAATGTCACAGGAGGGAAGGAACGTGTGAAATGGTCTTTGTTCTCATGGTGAAACAAACCCCTGGGTCTGAATGCTCCCTCTGCTTTTCACATCTATGTCAAAGGAAATTGAATGTCTGGAGAACAGCAGAGAGAGCCCTCTGATAAAGGTGCTGAATTAAGGCAGCAATAAAATGTCTTAATCTTGGGTTAAAAAGATACATTGGCACCCCTAGCTTTGCTCCTCGTTGTGAAACAGTTGAAATGCAGGGTGATTGAGGAGCTGGGCTGTGAGCAGCAGGGTTTGAGCTGCTCCACTGACACCTCATCCCACTGGCAGAGAAGAGGTCTCACTCTGGGTTTTCAGAGGAGCAACAGGTCCCAAACCCAAGGGTTCTGCCTGGGGGTGAAGAGGGTGTCCTGGGCACCCCTCTCAGCTGGATGAGCCCCCTTTGTCCCTGCACACCTTCCTTTGCCTGCACACGTGTGAAATGTGATGTGCAGCAGCTCCTTTTTCACAACATCTGGTTTCCAAGCCCATCATTTCCCAGCACTGTGCAGAAAACCCACCTTATTTACAGCCTTCCCCTTTGGAGGGCTCACCAGACCCCAAATTTGGCTGACATTTTCAGGTTCCTGCTTTTCATTTCAACCCATTCTTGCTTTATTTTTAGCTGTTATAAAATGACACATGTTTCCATCTTTTAGGTAATGAGATGCTTTCCACTTAATTCAATCACTAGTTAATTTGATCCTCTATTTAATTTGTTCCAAACGTCTGGAAGCAAAGTTCCATGTCTTAAGTGTATGTATATATTACATATATAGCTTCCACCCTTTGCTCTGATCATTCTCCTTCCTCTAAACAAGCCTTCTAATTCAATCTTAGGCTACTGAAACTTGCCATTTAATTAATAAGAAAAGCCCAAATCAAAGCAAGCCAGAAGGAAAAGAAAAGGTTTAAGGAATGAATCGTGGTTATAAAAGATGACTGTGACTTAAAGTTCCATCATGGACTACCTGCTGTTGGCTGATAGCTCTGCTATAGGCTATCAAACCCATGACAGTGAATTAAAGGGAGCAAAATGCTTCAGGAGAACGTTCAGAATAAATGTGAAGAGCCACTTGGTGGAACATAAACCTAAAAATATGGTGTAGCAAAGTTTTATCTGTCACCCCAAGCCTTTGGAACTCGGAAATCAGATGGTGAGGGGACAACACTGCTGCAGGCTGTGCTAAATCTGTGTTGTCTTCAGCGCTGTCAGGAGCACCCACCAGCACTCCATGAAGCTTTCACTTCCATCCCCAACAGAGCCCTGGAGAACCCTCACCCACCTGCTGTAGCCAAGCACAGCCCTGGGGCTGACTCCTCTGGCTTTAGAAGCAGCAGCTGAGCCCATCTGGGTGTCACACCTGGCTGGTGTTTGGTGTGCAGAGCTGTGTGTGTGCAGGAGGAGAAGCTGGCCCAGCTTCTTGCCCACAGGATGAGCAGTTTCCCACAGAGCTCCCCAGAATGGTGCTGCTGTGATCCCCTGAAGGGGTGTGCAGGGTCCAGGGACACCAGGCACAGTGGGAACCTGGGGCTCTCCAGGGTTTGTGCCATGGGTGCATTGTCACACGTCCCAGCTGGAGCACCATCTCCTTGTCCACATGCTGCTACTGCTGGCAAAAGTCTTTTCCTGCAGAGTTTTGGGAGGCTTTCCTGTGCCCTTGGTCTTGCCCAGCTGTGGCTGGACTCCCCACAAAGGAGGAGAACCTGCAGCAGCTCAGGAAGGGGTGGAATGCTTCAGGGATGCTTCAGGGATGGTGGCAATGCCAGGACAGGAGGAGTTGGAGGTTGCAACTGAGAGGAAACCACCCAAAAGCCAAGGGGAGGGTGGGGAGGAAACAAACCCAGCTTGGTTTGGGTCTGCTTAGTGAGCAGTGAGATGGGCTGGCTGGGATTCTGTTCCCCCCACGAGATGGAGACAGTGCTGCTGCTTTTGATTGTTTTCCTACTGTGGTGTAGGAACAATTTGTCTTAATAAATTGTGAGGAATAATGCAAGAGGACAGAGCTCTCAAGAGGGCATGAGGGCTTTTATGGGAGCCATGGGATGAATATTAACAAACAGATCATGTTGTTATTGCTTACTATTGCTTTGTGACCTGGGCTCCACAGCTATTTGTGGCCTGAGTGCCCCAAACTCTGAGCTGATGCCTTCTGATTTCCATGGACCAGGTTCTTTCATGGTGTCTCTGATTTCTGGGATGGGGATCTGTTGCTGAGTCAGTGTGTGGAGGTGAGCTGAGCCTCTCACCTGGGGCAGCATGTTGATAGCATAAGCACCAGCATAAGGAATGTCCTGATAGGGGAAAGAAGCTTTTTTCCTACTTCACAGAAATAAAAACATTATTTATGCTGCTTTTCTGAAGAAAAATGCTTCAGCCTTCCTCCTGTACCACTGTCCCCATGGATGGGATGACAGCATCAGGACAGCTCAGGATGTCCTTGAGAGCTCAACCCCAAGAGCAGAAACCACAATGAGTGGACAAGAGGGAATGGCTTCAGACTGAAAGACAATTTGGATTAGATGTTTGCTCTCACTCTGCTCTATCTTTACCTCAGCTTAGGTAAGTTTTGGTTTTGTTTTTGAAAACATATGCTGTGTTCCCAAATATAACAAAGGAGCTGCCACTCTGCTGAGCTGCTCTTGCAGCTGGACACCCCAGTGTGGTCCAGGGACTCCTTCTGGACCCACCAGCACCCCGTGGGGCTCTCCACCACAAATTCAATATGTGTGGGAGCAGACCCATCCTACTCTGATGGAGTAATCCTCTCCTCTCCTCTCCTCTCCTCTCCTCTCCTCTCCTCT
>VYZP01003093.1:37412-85494 GCA_013400635.1 Hypocryptadius cinnamomeus
CCTCTCCGACCTGCCTCATCTGTTTTCACCTGCATCTAAATCTCCCTCCTCTTCCCACCCTGGTGGAAAGCAAACCTAATAGAAAAAGCAGTGCTAATGATCATGACCCCACTACTATTTTATTTCCAATTGGCAGCTCATGCAAGCAGCCCTATTTTCTGTTCTAATAGGAAACTTTATGATGTACCAAATTGCCCTGTAACAGCCTGTGCTGAGTTGCCTCCTGAAAGGTAAATGAGTTTGAAATTTTATGATCAGTTACTATGACTTTTTTTTGCCTATTCCATAAAAAAGGAGAGGGGGGATGCATTAAAGGGACCCTAAGGTTGGAAAATGAAGCTGCTGGCAGCCAGATGGTGCCTCTGGAGGGCTGCAGGTGGGAGCAGGGCTGGTCACAGCTGCCTGGTCTTGCCTGGTGGCTGTGTCCCCTTCTCGTGGTGGCTGTCACCTCCCTGTGAACAGGCCTGCTCCACCTGAGCACTCAGCTGGGTGCTGATGGGCTTGGCAGGGACAAAGGGGAGGATTTGGGGCATCAAAGCCCAGGCATTACCTTACATTTTATGGAATGCCATCCCCTGGCTTGGTGGGAATCACCTGGGACTCTCACAGCTCGGTGCCATCCATGGGGGATCCAGGCAGGTGCTCCTGCTGCCTTTGGGCTGCAGTCTGGGTCAGGAAATTCTCCAGAGGCTGGCAGCAGCAGGACAGGGAACTGTTAACACAGAGCTGCTCTCCTGTCCTGGTTAGGGAGAGCTCATTTCCCAGATGTTGGAGCCCTGGATGCTGAGAATTTGAGACTTTCTGTGCTGACAGACTCTGACCCCCAGGAGAGAACTGCATTTGACCTGAGGCCGTGGAGAAAGCTTCCAAAATTAAAGAATAAAACTAAGATTATGGGTGTGTAGTTTGAATAGAAGTGTTAATATCATGTAGTAGAAAACTTAGAGTTTTAGAATACAGTAATACCCATAAAGCTAAGGTGCAGGTTTTAGGGCAGTGACTAGTCCTTCTTCTTCACCTTCTTCTTCATAAGTTTGAGTTGCATTTTGTAATTAAGCAAAAAAAGTCCACATTGCAGAACATGAGACATTAGTTATTGAGTTAAAAGTAAAAATAATTTAAGTGTCATTTCTTAATTAAATAGTTTAACCTTAAAAGACCTTGTAGAAAAAATATAGTTAACCATTTCATACCTTGTCAGTAGAATACTACAGAACTCAACAACACCCAGTAAGGGCTTTGGGTTTAAATTAGAGTAGCTGAGCCCTCACACAACCTGACCTGAGAGCACCAGGACTCTGGGAAGTCCCATTAGCATTTTCCAATGTGTTTTGCAGTGGAGAAGCATGGGCTGTGATCCAGGGAGGGATTAGGCAGGAAGCTTTCCATGGGCAGCGGGACTTCCACTGTATTTTAGTTGAAATTAGGTGTCTCAATATTTCTCTGGCTTTTCATGATGGTGACTTCAAACATCAAACTTCAGTCATCTTGGTGCCTACTGGTATTTGTGTGATTTGTGGGTTTTGGAGCTGGACCTGGCTGGTGAACTGGAGACTTGGAAGAACTGGAGCAGGAAAGGTGAAGTATCACCTGGAAACAGTTTGTCCCCCCCCAGGCTGATTTGCTGGCCGGTGGTGCTCCAAACCAGGTGCTTTCAACCACTGCCTGTAGCCATGACATTTCCATCAGCTGATTTTGACACTTTTAAACCTGTCAGCAAAACAGGGAGCCATTTATGTAAAATAAATAAATAAATTCAGTCCAGTTTTTGAATTTTTTCATTATGCATATTTTTTCAACAATTAAAATTGTTTGAAAAAATATGCAGGATCTCTCACTAATTATTTTAACAGCAAAAGGAGATCTGTAATGGTAAAAAAAAAAAAAAAAAAAGAAGAAAGTGATTTTTGTGGAAAAACGATCATCCACTTTCCACTGAAGTGTTTGGTAAAATCCTATGATCAAAAACACTGCACAGAATTTTGAAATAATGTTTTCTCTTTGGCTGAGCAAATGACATTCAAAGAAGTCTATCTTTAATGTCAAGAGCTGTGCTTAGATGGTGACCATCATTGCTGGCTATTGTAACTGTGTGTATAAGAATGTGAATTTGATGATGATGATGATGATGATGGTTGCTTTGCCTGGAACATGGCTCTAGAACTGGGCAACCCAGCTGGTACCTTCTGCTCCACTCCCTCCCCATCTTGCCTGTGCATCATGAGAGCAGCGAGCTCCAAGAACAGCTCTCCAATCATTTGAATAAAGGGAGTTCAGAGGAGCTATAGATGTATTTATAGTAATTTCTGTTGTTTTCCTGTCTCTCTAGACTGTTGCTGCTGTCTAACAGCAAACCAGAGTCCTGGTGGCTCAGGTGCAGGACAGCTGGGTACAAGGTTTTTAACTGGGAGCTGGTTTGGGTGGCCCTGGGTGCTGGAGCAGTCCCTGGGATGGGTTATACTGGGGTGAACTGGCTGGTGCAGGGGGGCAGAATGGGGTGGAAATTGGAGCCTGTGCTTTGTTTAGAAGGTCTCTGAGAGGTGGCTGAGAACAGCCAGCACTGTTCCCAAGGGTCCGCAGCTCTGCTCAGGAAGGTTTTGGGGTGGCCAGTTGGGAGGTAACAAGCTCCTTCTGCCCATGTGTCTGTCCGACTAATCCCAAAAGAGCTCATGGAAACCTGTTCTCCCTGGAGAAATGGATGGTCCTTTTCAGCATGTCTGGTTTGGAAATCCCTGCCTGGCTGGAGCCACCAGCCCACATCTGCCTGACTCACCTCAGTGGTTTTGGGAAATGTGGGAATCCTCCTTCACCTTCTTCATAGAGAGCCTTCCTCACATCTGTGGGGTGCTCTTCTCCTCTAGGGAGACCAGAGGAATCTCACAGCAGAAAGAAATAAAAAACAGATTCTCAGACTGAAAAAATTTAGTACAGAGGGTGCTGAAAGAAAGGGCAATGATTCTTTGGGATTCTCTTAAAGTCCAGCTTTCAGAGACAAGATTACTCTCTCTTTCCCTGTGGGGAGGGCAGAAATGAGGACTCTGACATGATTTGGGCAATTACACATCCTAGCCTGGCTGTGTAAGGCCAGTGAACATCCTTTTCCAGTGACAGCTGTGCAGTTCCTGAGACAGATCTGCTGGCAGGGAGCTGGAGTGGAGCAGAGCCCAGCCACGACTTTGCCCACTCTTAACTCATCTCTTGCCTCAGCCCTTTACACCAACCAGCCCTGCTTTGGTTTACTTTAAAGATGTCTGCTTATTATACATGGGTGAAATCTGGTCATGCTCTACTCTTTATTAGTCCAAAACTGAGGTCAGGCAGGTTGGATTTCTTTCCCAAGTGCTTTTATAATATTTGTGTTAGCTGGGCAGCTAAGTGCTGTCAGATGTAGCGTCAATGGAGCTTGCTGCTGTTGAAATTTTTATGGTTTCATGCATTTTACAGCATCACCTGTCAGATTCCAGCAATCATGATGTCACCTGTAGTGGAATATATAAATTTGAGCAGAGGAGACTGGAGCTAGGAGAGTTATCCAGTAATCTGGGCTCCTTTCTCCCCTCCTCCTCCTCAGCTGGAGAGGCTGGGAGGTCTTTGGATATGGCAAAGGAAAAGGAGCAGACCTCTCCTGCCTGAGCTTTGCACTGCATGATCTGGGTAAAACTGCTGCCTTCACTCAGTCTGTGGTTTCCATCCTGCCTCTTTGTTTGCTGGCTCTGCCTCTGGGGATTTGGCCTCCTGTGCTCATCCCGAGATGTGTGAAAGGCTTGGTCAGCACTGGGGAGGCTCCAGTGGCTGTGCTGGAGGCTGGTACCCTGTGTGTGAGATGGAGAAACAGGTGCCATGGGGCTGGCAGGGATGGAGGGAGGGAGGGATGGATGATGGATGGATGGATGATGGATGGATGGATGGATGGAAGGAAGAATGGATGGAAGAATGGATGGATGGATGGATGGATGGATGGATGATGGATGGAAGAATGGATGGCTTTCCTGGTAAAGTGTTCAAACATTCCTGTAGGGACCAGGAGATGGGACTTGTTCTGTGTGAATAAGCACAACCTGCACGTTGGTACCTTCTGATGGCCACTCGTGGTCTCACCCTGCCCAGCTCTCCCCTCCCAGGCAGTGTTTGGGCTCAGCCCAGTTTTAATGTCACTGTAGCTGGGACTTACCGTTTACAACTACGCTACTCAGCGAGATTCAGTGAAGGGAGTGTGATGAGTTGGTCAAGCCTAGCAGAGGTGTGAGCTGCACGGTGAGGGGAGGAGGACACGTTCTGCTCGTGGTGCTGGGCACTGGGATGGGTCATATCCTCAGACCGCCTATGGTCTGCTCACTCCACTGAAAGAGGGGTCAGGGATGTATGAAAAGATTCAACCCCAGGTCAAGCAGCAGCTCTGATCTGCTCTGCATTTCTAGCAGCAGGAATATGATTGTTTTATCCTGATTCTCCTTGTTCAGTATAGTTATCCCTGCAAACACTCCCTTAATTACATATCAAACCAGCAATAAGATGTGGCTTAGCGGCCCTGGATCAAGGCATGGAGCCCTACTGCTGAGCTGTAAACCCTCAGTAAAAATGGCTTAGGAGCAGACTGATTGGGTTTTAAGAGCTCTGTAACTGATACACATCTTACCCTATCATTGGGCCTCAATAAATCTGTTTCCAATAATCACTATTTACTGAGGTTTCGCAGCTATGCCAGAGGTATGTCTCTGTTACCTTGTGGTCCAGCCTCAATAAATGTGTTTTTAATAATCAATTGGTACTTCAATAATAAACAATAATTGCTTTATTATATATGAATTTGAGCAAGTTCTGCATTTTGGTTGTACTGAAATCACTGTCTATTTTTAGGTTATTTTCACTCTGAAGGAGCTTTTACAGACCAGCTATTGGTACTAGTGTGCACCAAACGTTACTGCTCCTTATAAAGCATTGCTGACTTCACCTGATTTATAAATCATGGAAATATTTCAGAGCTTTTTTTCTGCCTTGAACTAAGCAGTCTGTCAGGAGCTTCCAGGCAATCTTTGTAGTAGGAATGCTGCAGTCCCTCTTATGGATCATTAACTGGAAATGAACTTGGGGCCTTCAGATGTGAACACACTGCCTGCTGCCATACGACCCAGCAAGCCAACACTTCTAGTTGACACTACAAGTAATAGAGGTATGGGATTCTAATCTTTTGCAGAAAAAAAAACCCAAACCAATAATTGAAGAGGAAAGTTGATTTCTTGCAGTGCCATTGAGGAAGCTTAATTTTTTTCCCAGTGTCTCCGCTCAGGTCTCCAGAGCCTGCTGCTCCAATGGTTTGGACGTCTCTGCTTACCTGCCCTGAGTGCCCTCCCTGTGGTGGATGTTGCTCTCTAAGAGCTCAGCAGGACTGGAGAGGGCTGCAGGGATGTTCTGTGCCTCACTGGCCACTCCGTGCTGCTTCCCAAACTGGTGCTCTGTGGAGAAGAGACCTTTTGGCTTAGAAATGTGAGGTTTGTCTCCTTCCCACCAGTGTCTATGGAAATCTCTTTCCAGGGCTGCACCAGGATTCTGCAGAGTGTGGTGACTTAGCTCTGGATTTCGAGGGGCCAGGGCTGGACAGGAGGTGAGGATTCACATCACTTTACCCAAACACCCAGTTGATTCATCCTGCATCTAAATCTTCTCTAATCTGAGACCTTTACAGCCTTGTGTACCACCATGCTTGGAAATATGATGCACCACAGCCAATTGTTCCTGTACCTGTGCAGCAGAGAAACAGGCATTGCTCCTTCAGCACCTTCTACCTTGATTTCACTTGAGCAAAGCTTTGAATCCCAGTCCCATCCCTGCTGTTTTCAGCTTCCTTTTTCTACCTCTATCAGGGTTGGGACTGAAGGCACTTGAGACGATAGTTTGTGTTTATAGGTGTTTATTATTTCTTATCAATGTTACAGTCTCACAGGAAGTGAGTTTTGCAGTATTTCAATAAGGAGGAACAAAATGGCTAACTATCTCTTGTTACAAGGTCTTTTAAGGCTAAACTATCCAATTAAGAAATGACACCTAAATTATTTTCCCTTTTAACCCAATAACTAATCACTCAAAGTCTGCAATGATGACTTTTCTGTCCAATTACAAAATACCACACAAACCCATGAAGAAGAAGGAAGAACAACCTGCCTCTGCCCTAAAACCTCCATCTTGCTTCATATTTATTACTTTATTCTAAAACCCCAAACTCTTAAGTTTTCCACCCTGTGATATTACACCCTTCTAACCAACTCCACACCCACAATCCCAGTGCTATCAATCAATTTTGGAAGCCTGTTCCACAACCTCAGGTCACGTGCAGTGCTCTCCTGAGAGTCAGAGTCTGTCTGTACAGAAAGTCTAAAATTGTCAGTGACCAGAACTCCAACACATCCCCACCTTCCCAAATGTCCTTTCTGTTCGGTCAGACCATGTTGCCACATTTCTCTTCACAGAGAAAAGCAAGGCACAATTCTTCCCAGGAATATTTCTGGGTTTCACATTCTCTGAACATCAGAGAAAGAGAAAACACAAGTCTTATCACTTGCTATGGCTGTGTTGTGCCAAAGTAGAATGCAATATGGAGATTGTTTACCCAAAGTGAGGATGTTTTGTTCCCTTGGCCATCAGGGCCAAGAGTTGTGTGTGTGTTGGACTGTCATGAGAGAGTCACGGGAGAATCAGAGAAGATGAGTGCAGTTCTGTGCAGTTGTGAGTGCGAGGCAGATTCAGTTTAGATGCAATGTATATAGTATAGCATAATAAAATAATTATTTAGCCTTCTGATGATGGAGTCAGATGCATAATTTTCTCTCCCTCAACAACGTTGGAGTCACCTTTGATTTGTAATAAGACCAGACTTCTCCTGAAATGGAGGAATGTCCTACAGCCTCCAGCCCCCCACCCTGGTGGGGGGGCTCTGGGGTGGGATGAGTGTTTATCCACCCCAGAGAGCCCACCCCAGGGGTGAGGGAGGGAGCAGGGAGGTGGCAGAGCCCCGCAGGTGCCAGACACACAGCGAGAGCCGCGTGCGCGCGTCCGCGTCCCTCGCGCACGGCGAGCGTCACGTCCAATTAAGGCACTTCAGCCCTAACGGGAGCAGAGTTCCGTGTCTCTAATTAGTCTGGTCAAAGGCAGGAATTCCCTTCTGCTGGGTGAGTCTGCTCCCATGACAAGAAGATTAGTGGCCTCAGCTTGTGATTGTGGAGCTCGGGGTTTTCCAGCCCGCTTTAAGTCGTTTGCGATTTTCTGTTCCTGGCGGTGGTTGTTTGGAGGGGCTGGTTTCATTCCAGGAGGGCAGGGGTCAAAGCATTTTGGTGAAAGGCAGGGAGCTCGGTCCCTGCTGCCTGTTTGCTCACTCCTGGACTACCTCTGGGCTAGTCATTTTTACATCTGTCAGGACGTAACAGGGAGCCAGGAGCGCACCAGGACCTCCCTGGGTGGTGTCTGGTGGACATCAGCTGGCCTGTAGTGTTGAGAGGTGCAGTATTCAACACCCTGAGAGACAGAAATCATAGAATCACAAAACTTAGGTTGGAAGGGACCTTAAAGATCATTTTGTTCCAAAACCCTTGCCATGAGCAGGGATATCTTTCTTTACACTGGGTCGTTCCAATCCCTATCCAGCCTGGCCTTGACCCTGAGATGAGATGTGTCACCTCCTTTCTGCTGACTGCAGGGTCAAGCTGCTGGCAGATGGTTGCCTTTGAGCAGTCCCATGTTGCCATTTTCCTCTGCTCCTGGTAAATCCTGTTCAACCAGCTCTCTGTCTTTGGGGTTATAAATACCTGTGGTCAGAGCTAAACCCCAGCCCTGTGGGGCCAGAGACCCACTGAGAGCTGCTCTGGGCTCCTGCTGTCTGTTGCTGATGCCTGAGAGCTCTTACTGCCTGTGGTGAATGTGGATAAAGTCTTGAATACCTGTGGTGGGGTTTGAAAGGTCTAAAATGTCTAAATTTCTAGGATGTAATTGAAAATCCCCACTCTATGTATCTTTCCAGTCAAGTTTTTCTTATGAACTTTAAGATTTCTTATGCCATTGTATGTCACCACATTACTGAAGTTAATGTGGCAGAGGGGAAATATCTTAATTCCATGTTTTGTCTCCTTTTTCCGTCCTTTTGGTTTAAACTAAGCCCTACAGGGGCTGGAGGATATTGTTTGTCAGAGCTGGAGAAAGGCTTTTGTGTCTGACTTCTTGTCCATTGCCTCAGCTGAGCATCATATTCCTCCCTTGACTCTTTGATATCCTGAGATTTTCTCCTGCCACAGCAAACCTGCAAAACTCTTGACTTAAATGGGTCTTTTTTTGGTAACTTAATGCTGCCTTTTCTGAGAAACAAGTCCTAGGCTTGAAAGCTTCTCCACAGTCTCAATCTCATGGGTTTACATCAAGGCAGATCAAAGGTCTCGTTAGCAAAATATATTCTGGACAACTGTAAATAAGAATAAGTTTGGGAGTACACTAAATGCTGTGGAAATATGTGAGAACTAGAGATGCTTGGGGTACTGTTGTCAAACTAGAATTCTGTATCAGAGACAAAACAATCACTTGACAGATCAGAAATCTTGCAACCTGAGAAATTCTTGGAGTTCTGGGAGCTGGATCTCAGCTTATAGAAGCATACATCACTGAGACAAATAAGATCTTTCTCAAAACCACTCAGGCGGGATAACCACAGGCTGCAGCTTTTAGTGAAGTCTCAGGAAGCAAATTGCCAGGCTGGTTCTGTGCTCAGAGCTGGCTGATGCAATGAGCCCGTGTTCTGGAGACCTTCATTGTGGTTATTTTGGGGTAGTTCATCACCCAAACCCCAAGTTCTCAAGCTGGGCATTCTCCCATGACCCCGGGGTGCTGTTGCCATGGGCAGGGAGGGGATGTAACCCTGGCTGTGACTGATCCTTCCTGCCTGCAAAGGCAGCTCTGGCTGTAATAGCCGGGATCCAAGATTTAAACTCAGGCAGGGTGAATCACTTTTGGAGGCTGGCAGACTTCCAGGTCGCCCCTCCTGCAGATATCACCCCTCATAAAGACCACAGTGACATGACAGTTAATTTGTGGGGCATTCTTTGGTTCATGATTTATTCCCACAACTGCTATCCCTTGCTATGGCCTGGTGAAAGGCAGGCTTCCCATTTGACAAGATTTCTCTGCCTGTTGATTTTGCTGGAGCTGGGCTCACCAGCCTCCCAAATGAGCGTCTGCACCTCGCTGTCCCCAAGGCTGTGACCGCTGCTAACGTGGGACATGGCCACAGCACAGCCCTGGTTGTCACAGAGTGTGGTGAGGGAGGAGACCAGGATGCTGAGAAACCCAAATAAGTCAATAAAGCAGCTTTGAGTCTGTGCTGGATTTTTTAATAACACGGGGAACAGAGAAGAAAAAGCTAATATTTAATAGAATCTCTTTTATTTTCAAAGCCTCTGTGGCACAGTTTCCCATGGTGTCCCTGCTCTGTGTGCACGTGTCCTTGGGTTGGAATGGTGTTTTCCTAGCAAATAACTCCATGGTGCACCTGGGAAGCAGTGATTAATGAGGCAGGTTTGCATGAAGGATATGTGGGCAGGGAATCTTCCAGGGGAGAGGAGAAGGAGGTGGTGGAAGCCAGCTCAAGCCATCCAGCCATCCCCAGGGCCCAGTATTTAGTCAGGTGCAGCCCAGCCCGTGTGTGGAACCCTCCTGCTATCTTACCTTAAATAAAGCTCTGGTGGGACGTGTCAGGAAGGCCCTGGCTCAGACACTATGAAAGTGAAGTTTATTTAGTTAATTACCAATGAGGCAATGGGTGCTTCCTGAAAATTAGAAACTTCTCAGTTTGGTGGCCTCTGCCCAGTCCTCAAGAAATGTCCCAAGCTGACAGTCTGGTGGTGTGGAGAGAGGTGGAAATGATCCAGGGTGTGAGGGGTGGGTGACACTGCTCCTGATGGCTCCTGGTGGGGGGTGAGTTAGCACAACAGAGCAGGGACTTTTTCACAGCCTCAAGGGAGTTCCTTGGCTCGTTTAATTGCAGTCACTGTGAGCTGACTTCCCAAAAGGTCTTTGGAAAGCTCAGCTTTGATATTCTCTGCCCTGGTCAGAGGGAGGTGAGCACAGTTCTTCCCCAGCCCCTGAACTCCTGGGAACCCACACTGTGTCCTGAAGGATTTGGCTGGGTTGTCCTGAGACTTGTTTGGTTTCCAGAGCTCATTATGCATCTCTTGCACTCTTGTAGAGTTTACTTTGTTTTGTTCCTATTCCCTTTTCAGTCCTGTCTGAAAAATCACTGAGTTTTCTAGTCCTATAATAGCCATCATTAATAATAATACCTTTAAATTATTCTAGTTAGTCTTTTTAAAGCATTTTCCTGACTACCTTCTTCTCTGCTAATTGCCTTTCTCTAGTGCCCTGAGGAAACCTGCACTTTCCAGGAGTTCTGAAGGGAAGGATAGGGGGTTTGGCTCTGATATTTATACATTTTTCCTAAATGAAGGGGATTTATCAGCTAGTGGAGAAGAAATACCATTTTTATGGCCCTATTTGTGCCCAGAATGGGGAGACAATGGCCACAGAACACCAGTAAGCAAGTCAGGAAACACCTAAGCCTGAGAGGGAGGTCAGAGCCAGCTCCTGAGAAGAAGGGGCTGTGGATCAGCCCCTGCCTCACATCTGCTTCAGGAAGGGGCCAAGTGGAGCAGCAACTGCACTTTGCAGAGGGACCTCAGAGCTGTCCAGACTGGGGTATTGCACAGGCATGTGGGAGGGAAGAGTCCTGTTTGGAGCTTGGGATGAGTGACCCTGCAGTGTGGGTGCAGGGCAGGGCAGTAGGAGCATGGGAATGGCAAACTGTGCCCTGGGCTTCATTCTGAGCTGAGATGGAGCAGGAGGATTTGGAGAAGTCCTTTCCTGTAGCCCACAGAGCTGTATGAATCCCCCCTCACCTCTCCACACGTGCACTGGCTGTTCCAGCTGCTCCTCCAATGGCTTTTTAACCCCAGACATAAAATTAGAAACCCCTCAGTCCTGTGTCACTCTGATCTGTCTCGGTCACAAAAATTAGCAAATTGTTCTGGGCTTTTCAGACCATCAAAAAGTCAAAAGTTCTGGGCTTTTCAGACCATCAAAAAGTCAAAGTTCTGGGCTTTTCAGACCATCAAAAGTCAAAGTTCTGGGCTTTTCAGACCATCAAAAAGTCAAAAGTTCTGGGCTTTTCAGACCATCAGAAAGTCATCTGCTGTTCCTCTCCCATGCTGCTTGAGGCCCTGGCACCAGCTTGGTTAAATAATGATGGTGATGCCATGAAGTGGCTGAGAGGGGGGGTCAGTAGCCCAGAAGGTGGGTGGAGGAAGGGTTGCCCTTGGTTTGAGGGCCACCTCAGCCTTGTGTCCTCAGCAGGGCCACTCCAGGATTTCTGAGCTATGCAAAAATCAGTTCCAGAGCAGCTGCCAAAAGCCCTCCAGACCTGGACCCCTGAGGTGAGGTGGCACTCAGAGAATCCAGACCTGGCAGGAAAATCTGGGGAAGGTTTCATCTGCAGGTGTTTGAAACCAAGGAATTTCTGTGACACTTAAGTGAAAAATGATCATTTTCTGATAAACCATCATGAAAATCTCCAGCTAACTCTGAATCCAGGTTTCCCTTTCATGCAGGCCCTTTTTTCTCAGCCTGTCTCCCCCCTTGGCTGTGCCCAGCCAGCAGCCTGCAGGATTCTGAGCTCTGGAGCTCGGGAATTGTTGGTGATCAGGGTGCCCTAAATGCCAGGAGCAGATGCAGTAAAGAACTGTTCCTTTCCACTTGAAATGCCTGTTGCATTTGCCAGGCAGCCAACACTGTAAATTCATTCTGACTATTTAAAAAGACCTTTTAGAGCTTTTGAATGGTTTCTGGTTTATTCTGTAGCAATAAAACCATAGTGGCTGGGAGTCAGATGTTCAGGACCTTACCAAGTAACTAAATACAAGATATTTGGGAGCCTTGTGAAGTGCTTAGGAACAAGATAATTATACTGGCCCTTATCCCACTGTTTGCCCGCTCATAATCACTGCCCAGGGCTCTGTCTGGTGACATTTGGGATTATTATGGGACAAAGAAATAGGGCAGGGATTTGCAAAATGGGAATCCCACCTGCTGGGGGGTGGTGGAACAATGGTGTGAAGAAAACAGTGGAAGAAGGGAACCACAGAATCACAGAATAATGAGGTTGGAAGAGACTTCTAAGATCATCAAGTCCAACCTGTGCCCTAACACTTCATCTAGACTATAGCACCAAATGCCATGTCCAGTCTTTTTTTAAACACATCTAGAGATGGTGATTCCACCACCTCCCTGGGAAGAGCATTCCTGTACTTTATTATTCTTTTGGTGAAGAATTTTTTCCTAAAAAAAAAAAAAGAAAAAAAGAAAAAAAAGTGAAGTGGTGAATTTTCCTTCTTATCCTGCTGCACAGCACTTAAAGAGGAGCTCAAACATGGCTTGTCTTGCCTGGTTATGTAAGGGCAGAGTTCAGCCTTGTTCACAGGAACCCATGACAGTTCAGGCTCCAAATCCTAATTCTCTTATTCCCTGAGGAATTCAGCCACGAGGCCCTGAGGGAAGCAGAGCTCAGCAGGGAGAGACTGCAGGGCTCAGCTGAGGCTCCACAGCAAGGCTCTGCCTTTCTCTGACACCCTCACCCTGGGGCAGGCTGGTGGTCACTCAGGCCATGGAAGGATCCTGCTGGGAGGGGATTTTCCTCCCAGTGCATGCCTGCCTGGGACCCAGTTTGCCAGATGGCTCCCTGGCATCTGATCAGGCTTTTTCCATGCAGCAGGGAAGAATGTACTTGAGAAGGCTGATAAATGGTCTGTGAAGATTGGTCTGATACCATTTTGGTCTTCTGGGAATGAGGACCTCATTGCAGATCAAATGTCTGATCTTTAAACTGGCATAAATCAGCATAACTCTACTAAAGTTAATGGAGTTGTGCTGATTTACACCAGCTGAGTTTACACCATCAAAATCATTCATTTGCTCTGTCTCTTCTCCACTTTTCCTCCCTCCTTGGATTAGAAATGAAGTCTATAAAGCTAATATGGTCCCTGCAGCAGCATAACTTCCACAGAGTGTTTGCTTGAAGAGGTTAAAAGCCCTATAAACTGCTTTACATTCTCTAATAATAAAATGCAGATGCAAAGGGGAAGGATTTGATGGTCAATTAATACAGAAACCATCCAGTGCTTTGCATAGATCCTGCTCCTTGGCTTTGAAATACTATGCCCAATTAAAACCTTACCCAGAACTATACTAAGATTAAAAAAGTAATAATAATCTGCAGCACTCTAGGTAGCATGCTGCAGTTTTCAGGGTGCCTCTGAGCTATGCCTCATAAACTCTTGGATAAGATTTGTCTGGGTGTTTCCAACTGCAACTGCTCCTGGAGCAAAGCTGCAAAGCAGCATTCAGCAGGCAAAGCTGGAGAGAGAGTTATTTTATGGAGGAAAGGAGGAGGGGGGTAAGGAAAGTGTTGACAATCCCTCGTGCATTCCTCTGAAAGGAAAAGAAAATGATAGTTCCTGTAAAGGTTCTGCCCTTCAGCAGGGTTATCCAGAGGGTGCTGGGCAGTGCCCACAGGGTGGCTCTGGTTTGGGGGTGGAACAGGCTGACACAAATTCCAGGGAATTTTTTTTTTGCAGGTGGGTTGAGTGTCACTTGCTGCAGCTCTCAGGGGTGATGGCACTGGTGACCTGTCAGGGTGTCCCCACAGGTGATGGCCACTCCAAAGGAACAGTGCAGTCTATCCAGACATTATCTGGTGGAGCAGTAAGGTGGGTGGCATCTGGATTTAGTAGTCCAGAAGGCAGAATGAGAGCCCTTCTCTTCCAGAGCTGAAAGGGCAGAGGGCAGTTTGGGCAGTGAGGAGCACCACAGTAATCAATCAGTCAATAATTAATAACAGCCACCCCCTTCTTGGCTCCAGGGTTTCTCAGTGACACCAATATGGAAATATATCACCTTGTTTTAAGGTCCCTAGTAGTTTACTTGCTATACAGTGTGACAAGAAGGAGAACAAGTAGAGTTCTGCAGGGGTTTAGAGTGTCTGGAGTCACTCCCTTCAGGACTGAGCCAAGGACAGGGACTGCCTTAGCAGAGGGATTTCCCCTGGGCTGCCAGGCTGTAAATACTGAGCCCCAGGTTGTCTGGGGTCTGCTCCTTGGTCAGCTCTTGCTGGCTAATGGATTTCTCTGTGTTAACCAGACAGGAGAGATGGGTATTGGATCTCTGATATCAACCACCACAAACTCGGGTAGCTCAGACAGGTATTTGTTTATTCTGTGTTCACAGAACACCCCTTCAAGGAAAATTAATCCTAAAATTAAAGGGATCCAAGGAAGGCCAGTTCCCTTCTCCTCAGTGTATCCTTTGATGTGCACAGAGCAAACTGGTAACTCAGCAGAACCAGAGGCTTGGGCAAACATGTGCCCAATGTCTGCTTAACAATGCCCAATGATTTGATAACCAAAAAGATTATGCCACTAAAGAAACAAGAACAAAAGAGTCTGAGTAAAAAATTTTGTACAGAACTTAGAGAACTATAAATATGGATGATCAATGTAATGAACTGGTTTTACTTGCATAGCATGGCCCATGTCTCTCAATCCCCACAATATGGATTCTCCTGGGTCTGAACAGGAGGCATGGCAGGTCCATCTGTGATCCATCTAAACCCTGATGGCAGCCCAGCATGTCTTGTTATTCTCTCTCTGCCTCTTTTTCTCCTTTCATGGTTTCGTAAAGGTCAGTAAAATATACAATTTTTTAAAAGTAGTCATCAGAGCAACTAATAGACAGAATAAACCTAGCTCAGATGGCCTTTGGGGATGGGGAGTCTTCCAGGTGGGTCTTCAAGCTCAGTTTAGATGTCTTTCTGTATGAGCTGATACACCTTCCTCAGCCCCCTGGTTTTAGTCCCAAACTGTGTAAAATCTCAGAACAGATTGCCAAGGTCAAGGGGAATTGCCCAGGGCTGGGATACTAAAACTAAATGAATGGAGCATGATATAAAATCATAATGGGGCTGATTTCTTAATTGCAGAAAGGCCTCTCAACGCTGTTTTGACAGCATAAAGGGTCATTTACATCTATTTTGAGCCATGTAAAAGCCTGATCCTCATTTACACAGGTTGAAAAGAAAATATAATATGTACCACGACTGAGCCCCTTCGTACTGCCAAAGTGATGGAAAGAGACTTTAGTGTAAATAAAGCTCAGGCCTGTTTTCAGTTCCAGCACTACAAATGTGCCAGTGCAGAAGCAGGAAAGATGCCAAACATATTTATTTTGGCCCAGCTGGGTATTTCTTCAGTTTTCTGTCTGCAGAAGAAAGTGAATGCACACATTTTGGCTCTGCCTTCCACAAGAGCCACCACAAGTGTCACTTCCCCCCTCCCAGGCAGGGACCAAGGACGTGTCCTGAAGGCCACTGCACAGAGGATGCTCTTGTTGGGCAGGTCCTGGGGCAGCTGGAGGAGCACTTTTGTGGTGAGGGTTGCAAGTTCTCTGTTTCCAGCTGCTGAGCTGCTCCCAAGGATCGTCAGCGACTTCAAATCAGGCAGAAATCGAGAATGCACAATCTGACAAACTCTGTTTGTGTCAACTAAAAAAATCCAGTGCTCTGCTGGCTGCTGGAAATGGGCTCCAGGCTTTCTCCTCAGCCGGAGGAGACATGGAGTAACTGCTCAAAGATGTGAGTAGTTCCCTAACAGGATGATGATGATGATTACAGGCTGATAGGGGCTCAGTATTTACACCTCCTTAACCAGTCAGACTCTAAACCTTTCCAGGTATTGATTTTTATGGTAGCAGTATTAGTAATAGTGCCTTGTGTACTCCACTGTGTGCAGCAGATGATGAATAAGACCATTAAAGAAGTTTTTGCAGTTCAAGAAAGAGGGGGAGATGTGAGAAATGGATTTGTAAAGAATTCTCAAAACCTGACAGAAAGCTTACACAGCCTTGTACATCAGTGTGCAAACTCTGAGATAAGGTGTGCTGGCTTAGGAGGGCCATGGAATAGAGATGACATTGTTGAGAGAGAGATTGAACCAGAAACAAGTTTCAACAAGTTTCAAAATATGATCTTGCAAAAAGACCAGATATTTTAGAGAATTAGAACTGTGAAAGATGCATTGTAGCAGGACCACGTGGAGTAAAAATATAGGTGATTAATGATAGAAGTAATAATGGCATNAAAATATAGGTGATTGGTGTTAAATATAGGTTAAAATATAGGTAAAAATATAGGTGATTGGTGTTAAATATATGTTAAAATATAGGTGATTGGTGTTAAATATAGGTTAAAATATAGGTAAAAATATAGGTGATTGGTTTTAGAAGTAACAGCAGCACTGTGGGGCAAAAGCTAATAGGTTGAAAAACATTTCTAAGGTATTGTAACCAGGAAATAGTTGGCTTCTGATGGAATGGTGTTGAGTTTTACTTCTCTTCTGTCTCACCCTTCATTGAGATAGCGGAATAAAATCTTTTAAAATGCCTCTCAGTTTCCCCATCTCTGTAAAAGCTGGGAAAACCAGCAGTCTGGGAGAGCACTGTTCTTCCCTGAGCACACTGGAGGAGGCTGTGATTTATCCTGGGGCACGGGGGCAAGTGGCTGATCCTCCAGAGGCTCAGTAACTCAGACCATCTGCACACTGACTGCCATGCAGCTTCTCCCCATCCTTTTTTCCTCCATGCAGGACAAGGAGCAGCCCAGATCTGCAATTTTAAGCAGGGCTGACGAGCCTCTGTGCCAGCGTGGGACGGATTAGAATTAGTTTTTGCTAATTTGCTCCACATGGAGCTTTCAGTTTGAATTCTGTCTCCTGAATCAACAGGCAGACCACCCTCTTGGTGTCCTGACTGCCGTATTTCCCAAAGTGGGGGAAGAATTTCTCACCCATCCTGTGCTTCCTGTGGTTCAGGCAGTGCTGTACCCACTGCTCCAAGGAAAGGAGTGTGTGCATTCAACTTCCTCAAACCTCACAACTGATCCAAACTTGGGCAGTCATTTCAGAAAAGTCATCTGGAAGGATGGGACTTCATAACCTAAAGCTGTAATTGAACAATTAATCCCAATATCTAAATGGACCAAAACTCATAGAAGTGTGAAAACTCGTGACTCTGAGTCCATTTTGGTTCATCTTGGGTGCAGCCCTGGCTGGGCTCTTGTGCTGCCCAAGGTGGATCCTTTGAAGGTCTTTTTAATAAATCCCTACTTTATACTTTAACTCTGTCCAGCCTCTGCTCCAGGCAGCCTCTCAAGGCAGCACTGTCACAGGCTGTCCACTTACACTCACTCTGCTTTCCTTCTCCATCTGTAGCTGAGCAGACTGATACTTCTTTTGTTTGTGTTTTACAACACAAAAAACTCATGCAAGCTGGAAAAGCTTTACCATTATTTCCCCAACACAGATATATGTGTCTGCAGTGTGGTGCTTTTTAGAACAGCATCCACTCAGATGGTGGGGAATTCATCACAGCCCAGGGTGAGTAATTCCAATGGCTCATTACTCTTTCAATTACAAACTGGCACTTTCTTTGCAGTCTGAATTTGTCTAATTTTGGTTCCAGCCACTGGATATTGATATGGCTTTGTCTGTTAAATTAAAGAGAGTTCTGTTATAAGATATCTCATCTTTAGTAAGTGCTCTTCATCTTTAATAAGATACTTCCTCTCCTTTTGATAAGATAAATTATTAAGCACCTTCAGTATCTCAGCGTGAGGAGCTCTGCTCCACCCACAGCCCTCAATCTGTACCTTCATTTTCCTCCTGAATTCCTGCTTGGATACTGCTTGGTTGCCACTAAGCCCATCGTGCCACCATGAGACCTCTGTGTGGAGCTGGCAGATCTGCCACATCTGCAGAGGCACTAGATGAGGCTATCTGCATTTAGGCACCTGAATCAAGCCCTCAAATTCCAGAAAAAGGACATAAATTGAACCCCTGACAGGTGTAGCAGTAGACCAAACCTGTCACCTCCTCTCCTGAGGGCATCTTGCTCAGTCAAAGCTCATAAGCGTTTTTTTTGGTATTTAAATTAACACTGATTTAAGGTGCCAGTGTCCAGAAGGTGGCTGTGGTGGTGCATCTGTTGTGGTTGTGGAGCCACTGGTATGACTGAGAGGTCTGGGCTTCTGTCAGCTTCATCTCTGTGGGTTTGGGAGGAAGACACACTGGTGATGCAGGCCCCTGCCCTGCTTTGCCAGTAAAATCCAGCAGAGTTAAACTGTTTGATGCTGTTTGTTGTGGCCTCAAGGACAGAGTGTCGTGTCACCTTCTGTTGTTTGGTTCTTGGTATGTAAGAAATCGTCCCAGCCTTTGTGCTGGGGTTCAGACATTGCCCAGGAGCTTTCAGGGACAACCATCAGCCATGTTCTCCACCTGCAAGTCTACCTGGAGGGGAGCTGAACAGCACTGCCAGATTTCTCATGGCTCTTCAGAATGCCTGGACTTGGGATGGCCTCTGTTTTAATGGTGTTTTAGAGCTGTTCTACAGCACCATGGCTGTAGTGTAATTTGGGTTTATATACAGTGACTGATCATGTGCCAGGAGTTTTATTATGGACAACAAATCCCATTCAATCAACAGCAGAGCCCAAACAGCCATTGTTGAACCTTGGTGCTTGGAACAGAGTTGGATGACTCCAGGCACGCCAGATGGGACCCACCACACTCTGCTCTGTGTGAGTAATCAGCATGTGGATGGGCTGCAGATTCCCTCACCAATTGTGCTGGGTAGGAGCTTGTTTCAGGCCCAGCTAGAGAGTTCTGCTGTCTGGAATGGTTTGGTTCTGCTGTCTGGAATGGTTTGGTTCTGCTGTCTGGAATGGTTTGAGTGCAGGAGGTTCTGCAGCATCCAGCGACTCAGCCAAGGTGGGAGCTGATGTGAAGCCCTTGCAGAGTGCAGCAGGGCAGAGTGCCTGGCTGCTCCTCCAGACTGTTCTCTGTGGGAACCCAGGGCACAGGGAACATTTCTCTGTCTGCTCTGAGGGGTTCTGACCCCCAGAGAAACGCTGCCTTTAACCTTCACCCACGGGGAGGACTTCCAAGGCTTTGAGATAGATTAGAGTCTACCAAAGTGTGAAATAGATAATAGAGTGTAGTACAGTATGTCACTTGGGTGAGAAATTTAGGTTTTGGGATTTTTAGTATGGTGTAGATAGGAAGAAAGATGGAGGAATTTGGGTGTAGTCCCTGTTTTCTTCTTCTTCTTCATCTAGTCCATTTTCTGCAGTGTTGGTGGCACAGGGTGATTGGTCAAGGAAAGCACAGTGCAGAGGTTACATGGACAGTCAAGGGATGGCTTATTGGTAGATAAGTAGAAATAAAGTACGTTTTAAGAGTTAATTGGATGAGACAACTTTCAAAGACCTTGAAACTGTATATCTGTAGCCATTTTAAGTGCTTTTCCAGCATGCTGAGCCTGGTGTGGACAGCGTGCAAAACTTTAGATAAGATAACAATAAACAAGAAGCTGAAGACTGAAAAAAGTCCTGTGTGTCTCCTTTTCCTGACAGAGAACTGCTACAGGAGGGTTTCCCCCATCCAGGGAACCCCCAGGAGGGCCCAACATAAAGCAAACATCAATAACTGGTGCCTGACAATTCTCCTCCATGCCAATTTTAATTGATCCAGCTGCAGCTAGGCAGTTTGTCCTCTGGGGCCCGTGTACCAAAGGCTCCAGGAGATCTCTCCCTTGTGCACAGCTGATGAACCAGTCTGCCTTCACCACCCTATCCAAGGCTCAGAAGGATGTTTTGGAGATAACTCTGCTTGCAAAACCCCTTTTCAGGAGCAGCCAAGCTCTGCAGAGCACATTTAGTGAGCACACAACTAAATGAGACGTGAACACCTGGTCATGGCAGGGTGAAACACACAGATTCATTGCTCAGGTGAGGAGGCAGAGCAGCAGAGAGAGCCCCAAAGAACAAGCATGAATGGATATAATCCACGGTGTGAAAGCTGTGCTGTAAATAACAAGCTGATGGAAACCAGATCTCTTCTGCATATGCTTGTCGTTTCTGCTCCAAAGCAAGAAACTCAGCAGTGAAAGGCTCATCCATGGCCATGCTTTGGCCTCTGCTCCTTCCCCAAGGCACGTGCTACTCCTCCTGAGACCTTTAAAGTTCTGGGCATGACCTGGGAAAGCCATGTGATCTCCTGGAAGATTTCTGATGGGCCACATCAGCATGTAAGGGTAGGCCAGCATCGTTTGTTTGACAGCAGAACTTTTCTCTCTCTCTCTCTCTCTCACTTGTTCCTCCCTGCCCCCATTTTACAAAATAAAACATTGGGATCCAAACTAACTTGTTTGAGGGCAGAAGATGGCTGTAAAAATAAGTGCTGCTGATATCAGTACCCAACAGTATTAATATTTGATATTTTGGTCTCTCCAATTTGCCAGTCAAGTAAAGCAGAGAAGGCAGGACTTGCCATGTATAGTTGTCCTCAATGCTAAATCCTGCTGTGAGCCATCAGAGCAAATAAATTCATTTCTCTCTTACCTTGTGCTCATGCAAATCACCACAGCAGTGGAATTAAGCTTGTGTGAGGCCAGTGTGAGCAGGAAGCAGTAGCACCACAGGCAAGGAGAGCTGAACTTTCAGGGTTTTCCCTGAAAACAACCAGTTTTCAGGGAGTTAAAGAGAAGGAAGCATATTCCCTAAGGCAGAGACCCATTTGGAATGAATCTGCTTGCTGGCTGCACTCCTCACTCTGGCAGTCATCTCATTACAATTCAGGCTAAGTTTTGCAGCATGGTCAGCTTTAACTAATAAAGATCTAGCATGGTACCTTGCTAATCTCGTTAAATGGAGAGGTCTATTCTGGTAGTGGGTGCTGCAGGAGGATAAAGAAAGAAAGAGGTTTAGAAATTCCAGATCAAGCCATTTCAGTTTTTTAAAGGTGTGTGTATATAGGTATACAAAACATATACATACATGTACATTCTGCCAGTTGTTTCTACTTAATTCTGCCACAAAAAATATTCCCCAGGGATAACTGCATTCCAGGCTACAGGGAACTCCAACAGTGTCATTGATCATGGCTGGGTACCAATCCACAGGGGAGTCAGGGTTCTTCTTGCACCTTGTTGGCATAAAAATATTCTAACCCTCCCCTCCCAAAGCCCAGGAGTAGCTGCAATATCAAAACCTGCTGATTTCAGTGCTTTACCCAGTGCCTCACTGTCAGGTTTATTTTCAGTGACACCAGTATGTTTCCCCAGCTCTGAACTAGGATTTAAAAATCCCAAGAATTGAGCATTAATAAATGGCAGCTCTTCCACTTGGAGGATGAGGCATCACCCACCCTACTGAGGGAGGAAAAGGGAAAAACCTGCTTCTCTCCGCTTTTTTTTTTGTTCCCAAACTGCTGTGGCTCAGTGCTGGAGTGTTAATTTTGAAGTTCTGTGAGGATCCACTGGATTTTGGCACCAATCCTTGGGATGTGTTAGTAGCTCCACTCTACCCTCCTTCCCCGTGGTGGTATTTACCAGGAACCTCTGCATGGTTTCAAACCAGCTCCAGGAGTGGACACAGCATCCTGCACACCACATTGGGATGCTGTAACCGATGCAAAAAAATAGGGAGAAATATTGATAGCACTTGATCAATCAATTGGTCAAGGTGGCAGCACAGGGTCTTTGTTGTGCCTTTTCATGTTGCTCCTTCCTCGTGTCACAACAAGGGTGTCACTGTGTTTTGCTGAGTCCTTCCTTGCTTGGGGCCAGTCATTTATCAACAGAGATTTCCATCTTGGCCTAATAATTCATCTCTTCTTGCAGCCCTCACTGCTCCGAGGGCCCTTTGTTTCCTCTTATCACAGCCTAATTATTTGGTGAAGGAAAATTTCTGGCTCTCTTGGCCAAGAGTTCAAGAAAACCTGACTGCCAGGTAGGGATGTGAGAGTGGGAGAGGAGCTCCCAGGGCTCAGATTCAGATGCTGCTGTGGCAGGGGGAGGTTGTAAGAGCCCAGTGGGTCCAACATTAAACACAAAGACTCTTTTTTTTTTGGCTTAACCTTCCCTTTTTTCATTTGTCACAGCCCAATGCTCCCACGTACATCACACCCACGCATCTCCCACCACTTTCTCACACAGACACACTCACACTCTCACACATTCTACAAAGAAATCCTGTAAATTCAGGGCTTTGGTTTGGTTTATTTTATTTTTTTTGGTTTGATTTTTTTTTTGCGTTTCTTTGGGGCGTTTTTTTTGTTGTTGTTGTTGTAGTTGTTTGTTTGTTGTTGGTTTTGTTTTATTTTGTTTTGTTTTGGTTTTTTGGGTGTTTTTTTTTGTTTCTGTTTTGGGGGTGGTTTTTTGGGTGGTTTTTTGGTGGGTTTTTTTTTGTTTTTTTGGGGTTTTGTTGTTGGTTTTTTTTGTTTGTTTGTTTGTTTTGTTTTGGTTTGGTTTTTTTTTCTCCCTGGAAAACCTGGAACAAAAAGATAGTAAAAATCTCTATTCATACATATGTGGCCAGTGCTGGGATGCTAGAAATGGGAATGAGTGGATGGATGAACAGATAGTAATCACAGTAGCATAATTAATAATAATGACAGAAAGGCATCCTGCTCCTGTTAGGAGCACATGCATAGCTTTAATCAGCTCTCTCCACCAACCAACAGGAGACTTGGACTAAATCAATTGCTTATTTCTATCAGAAGGGTTGTTCTGACCAGATTGAAAGAGGAATACCCTTGATTCTTTATTTCAAAAAAAGGAGAAATTATTAATGTATTATTAATTTATATATCTATATCTAAACCAGAATAATTTCTTTGTTTTATTCAATGTCTCCAGAGCAGCTCTGAGGATGTTTCAGGGAGTTTCCCACTTTGCTTTCCTCCTTTGCTCCTCAATCTGCTGCCTCTAGAGCTCAGTGCAAAGCTCAGAGGTGGCCCTGGACAGCCAGGCTGGGGAGAGAAGCATTATGAAGAGCAGCAGGGCTGCATTCCCTGTGCCACTGCTGTCTCTGTACCACACTCATTGCTTTATAAAGCATTTTGGAATCACCTGGAGCATGTGAGGTGCACTATAAAATCAAACTCCCTCTCAGTCTATCTTGCAGCCATTGCCTGGCTCTGAGAGCAGCAATAAATTCAGCTGGGCTGGTTATGGCCACTCATACCCCTGCAGAACTGTTCTTTAAAGAGAAGTTCTAAAATCTCATTGCTTTATTAAGCATTTCATACATTTGAATTGTCAGTTGATGTATCACATGTAAAAGAGACGGCGACTAGAATAATAACCCTTCCCAGCATTTCATTTTGAAGCCCCATTTACCTGAGCCTGGCTGCTTCCAATAAATATTTCACAACATGTTTCTCCTCCACAAGTGCACTTACAACTTATGAAGCAAACACAAATGTTTTAATTCTGACAAAATGAGCATTTTTTCATGCACCAGCCTCGATTCAGCACATAGTTTTGTGGCTAAATGGCTTTCTGATTATCGTGTCCCAGGATATTACTTCAACTGAAGTGATATGAAATGTCATTAAAAAGTAATGTTCCTCTGCTTTGACAATCATATTAGTAAACACTGGAGGCTCTGCAGGTTATATGTCAGGCAGGCCGACACTAATGGCTTTATTAACATATACAGTAGCACTTTGTCAAACCTCCTTGTTAATCTAAATTTGCAGGTGACAAAAAGAAAGTGAGCAGGGAGCAAGGAGAGGGTATTTAAGAGCTGTTTAAAGGAGCCAGGATACCCTGAGCCAGGTTGCACATTCCCAGGGCTGCTTCCCTGGATTCCGCCAGCCCTTGCTCCGAGGGGAAAGTCCTCTCTGAGCTGATGGGGAGCACAGACACCCACCCTGGAGATGAATGAGTGTGGTATTTTCGGGGTCTCCCATCGAAGGGAGGAAATGATGAAATCTGACTCCATGTTCTTAGAAGGCTAATTTATTATTTTATGATGTTATATTATATTAAAGAATGCTATACTAAACTATACTAAAGAATAGAGAAAGGATACTTACAGAAGGCTAAAAAGATAATAATGAAAAATGTGTGACTCTCTCCAGAGCCCTGACACAGCTGGACAGTGATAGGTCATTAAGTAAAAACAATTCACATGAAACCAATGAAACAATCACCTGTGGGAAAACAATCTCCAAACACATTCCAAAGCAGCAAAACACAGGAGAAGCAAATCAGATAATTATTGTTTTCCTTTTTCCCTGAGGCTTCTCAGCTTTCCAGGAGAAAAGTCCTGAGGAAAGGCATTTTTCCAGAGAAAATATGAAAGTGACATCCTTCCCTGCCTGCAGCAGCACCTCTGGATCTGCAGCCACTGTCTTCACCCTCTGTGCTGCTTCAGCAGCAGGTGAAGCAGAGAATCTGGGCAAGAACTTCATCCCAGAGATCATCTCCTGCCCTGCTCCTCTTCCTTCAGCCTGCAACCTCCCCCTGCACCCACCTTCCCTCTGCTCCTCTTCCCATCACTGCAGAAATGAACCAGTTGTGCCACTCTGACAAGGCACCTGTGACAGAGAAATGGGTCTTCCAAGCCCCAGGAGTGGATCCTGATTTCTGCTTTATTGGCAGATAATTACAACGTGGAAGGGAGAAGTGTTTGCTGAAAGCAGGAACTTAATGGGGTTTACAAAGAATGCTTTGTCCAGGCAGCTACTGGAGTATGAAACTCAGTTTGGGCTCCATAAAGCTCTGCAGAGGTTAAAGTCTGAGTTCTGCTGAGTGTTGCCAGGCTGGGAATTCGGGGCTGGCATTCATGGCTCGTGGCCAATGCTCCGTGGAGAGCTGGGGGGGTACAAAGGGTAATGAGGACTCGGGGTTGTGCAGGAACAGCTCCTGAGCATCCAGCCCATGGAAGCTGGAGACAAACTGCTTGTTTGCCAGCCAAGGGGTTTTGTTGCTGGATTTCACAGCAGTAGGAAAGCACCACAAACTCCCAGAGGTTTTCTGTTTCGGGGACTCATCATTATTAAGTGCATTTGTCTTCATTTGGTCTCTTCTAGCTTAAACAGTCAGCAAGACTCAGTAGCAAAGGGGTGAAGAGGGGATGTGGAGTTTTAATGCTGGGCTGTTATTTCTATTTTTGTGATCCCATTCCTGGTGCCCAGGTGGGACATTAGTACAGGGTGTGGGAGCAAATCCATCCCAAAATAGCCCTGGACCCAAAGATGCTCCCTTGCAGCACCAGGAGCTTCTCCTGCACCTGCAGCTGGTGGTTGTACTTGGTCCTTATGAGCTTTGAATTTCTCAATCTGACACAAAGGAAGTGAGAGCTGAACAGCTGTTGAATTGGGGAGGGAGTTCCTACTCTTTTCTTGTCTTTTCCTTCTTTTCTGCAGTAGCTGCAGCAGGGGAAAAAAAATATAGCAAAAGGGAAGAAGGGCCTGGAGGCAACAGGTCAGAAAATAAATAAAGAATGAGAAATGAAGTTATTTGGAAAGCAGAGTTATTTGCTTTGAGAGCCAACTTTTTTTTTTTTGTAAAAAAAGGGAAAAAATAATTTTCTCAAAAGTTCACTTTTTTTTTCTTTCTTTCTTCAAAAAACTTCAGGAAAATTTGTGGTGTTTCCTCTGCTCAGGGTTTGCAATTTAATAACCTTGTTATGTTACAAATCCTGAGACTCCATGACTCCTACCCTAGTCCATCTGCCAAGCAGAGAGTATTTCTTGACCTTTTAAAGAAAGTCAGAGATAATGAACCATTTGGACCGCAGGATGGCCTGGCTGCTTGGAATAAAATCAGCATGGCTGTGAATTTTGGAGAGGCACAAACATGCAGCCCTGAGCCAGCAGTGTGGCCTGAGCCTTTGTGGTGATCTCCCACTGCAGAAACAGCCATAAAGTCCTTTAAAACACTTAATAAATCAGAGGTCGTGGGCAGAGTGAGGCCTGGGCTGCACAAGGGCTTCAGAAAGTGATTTTGAAATGTCCAGAGAGGGAGGATTTGCCTGGCTGCCATTGAGTTTCAGCTTGTAACTGGTGAATTTTTCTCCTTCAGAATTCTCTGATGAAAACAGCTCTGGTGACATGTGGATGCTGAAGAGGCTGATGCTGCTTGAGGGGAGCTGGATGTCAGCATCTGCTTTCCCTGTTGTTGATGGCATTAGAAATGTGCCAGTGTGTGCCATATATTGTGACCTCAGGTGTCTGAGGGCTCCCCCACAGAATGAGGGGAATGTGGTTCTCTGGCCCTTTGGTGAGACCAGCAGGTGTTCAGGGATGACCCTCTCTGTGTTCATGGATGGTCCTGTCTGTTTTTTCATGGATGGTCCTTTCTGTGTTCATGGATGGTCCTTTCTGTCTTGGTTCATGGATGACCCTCTCTGCGTTTTTTCATCTGTGTTTGTCTCCATCTTTCCATAGTATTTCCATCTCTCTGCTCATGGATGACCTTCTCTGTGTTTTTTCATGGAGAATCCTTTCTGTGTTTTTTCATGGATGATCCTTTCTATTTTTGTTCATGGATGGCCCTTTCTGTGTCTGTTCATGACCCTCTCTGTGTTTGTTCATCTGTGTTTCTTTCCATCTTTCCATGATATTTCCATCTCTGTTTTTGTTCATGGATGACCCTTTCTGTGTTTGTTCATCTGTGTTTGCTTCCATCTTTCTATGATATTTCCATCTCTGTGTTCATGGATGACCCTCTCTGTGTTTTTTCATGGATAATCCTTTCTCTCTTTGTTCATGGATGACCCTCTCTGTGTTCATGGATCATCCTTCCTGCACTGTTTGATTCGCCAGGTTTCTCCCACTGCCTGGGCTGTGATTTTCCTGCCTGGGCTGTGATTTTCCCACCTCCTCCCAGTGGTCTCTGCTTAGCCCAAGTGGGTTTGCTCTTTTCATATCCACTACCTGAGCTACTCTGCCCCTTTTCCTTACATTTTCCATGGTATTTCCATTTTTGTAGCAAGCACAGCACAGGAGCACCAAGCTCCTGCCTGGCTCTTCCCTTGCTCCTCCTGCTGCAGCTGGGTGATGTTCCCTGGTCTGTTTGAAACCTCACTGAGGATTTGTGTGTCCTTCTAGTGCACTGAAACCAGAGCCAGAGCCTTGGTCTGTAATTCTTTTAGGGAAAGATGTCATAGTTGGTCTTGATTAAACTTTTAGTTTAATGTTGTTTAAACCATGGTTAAATTATTCATGTGTCTAGCTGCTCACGCAACACAGGAGGAGTTTACTGTAATGGGATGGGTTGACATGGCCAGTGTTAAAAACTTGCTGTTGTGCTCGTTAGAAATGAGCATGGAAAAATAAACAAATAGGATTGTAGGGGAAGGCCTTTCTTCATTCCCACCACAGTGTAAATGGAGCTGTCGTTTAAAATGAAATAGCACTGGATTTATGGTGATTTTTGGCCACAGATCTCATGTCATAGCCTGCTTTTCTGCCAAGGAAACATGGGCAGGCTTGCTCTCCTCTAATGGGGAAACCCAAAGCATTACAGAATGTGGCCACTGCCATGGTGGTGGCACAGAGCCAGGCAGAACAGTCGTTCAGTGCCATAACAAGTAATGATTCAGCTAAGGGAAACCTCCAAAATCAACGCTCATAAGGAAAATCCCAGGGCTGTTTCGGTGTCTGGCAGAGTAAAAGAAACACCAGGCTGAGGGGATTTCTCTGAGAGCTCTCCTACTCTGCACACAGTGTTGGCTTTCTTCCTGGGAAGCTGAAAAGCTTGACACACACATAGCACAGCCCACACTGCCAGAGGCATGCTTGTATTGGTCACTGGGGGAATCTCCTCGTTGTTCCATCCCCAGGGATGAAACATGGACAACATGAAACATGGGCATCAGCAATGGATGTGCATGAGCCTGCCCCAGGGGCTGGTTGGTCCTGCCTAGGGTCAAGGGGTGGCTGGTTAGAGGAGGAGCAGCTGCTGGAGACTCCCTTTGCATTTCCAGCATCTCCCTGCTTTGCCATGCAAAAGCTGAGGGTGGGGAGGGAAGGGAGGAATATCCTGCTGGGGATGGTCCCAGCCCTGCCATGCTCTGAGAGCTCCTTGGGGCTGGCACAGAGGAGGGGCAGGGGGTGCAAAGGGACCATGTTCCATCTCCTCTGCTAACCAGTAGCTGGGGGAAAAGCTGGAGGTGGTCACACTTTACAGAGAAACAAAACCATTTTTGAGCATGGTTTGTTAGGAGGAAGGATGATAGGGTGTGTCAGAGTGCCCAGAGCAGCTGTGGCTGCCCCTGGATCCCTGGAAGTGTCCAAGGCCAGGCTGGACAGGGCTTGGAGCAGCCTGGGATAGTGGAAGGTGTCCCTGCACATGGCAGGGGAGTGGATTTCTTCTTTGGAGTCCCATCCAAACCAAACCATTCTGCAATTCCATGAATAAATGACCCACCAGGGCCCATAGGAAACCTATCCTCCTTCTACAGCCAGAGGCCATACACCAATGTGCATGTCCCAGAAGGTAAACCAACTTTATTTTGAGCTAAAAAGGAATGTTTTACTGGAAAACCAAACCAGTTTGCTTTGGCTGAGCTGTCACCCATCCTCATGGCAGCCGTTCTCCAGCAAGTTTCCCCTCAGCCTTCTCCAGCTGAACAGACCAAGCTGCTCCTCACATGGCTTCTCCTTCAGCATCTTCATGGCCTCCTTTGGATGCTTTCTAACAGTTTAATGTCTTTATTTTGTTGTGGTGCACACAGGACTGGAGGTGAGGCCATTCCAGTGCAGAGCAGAGAGGGACAATCCCCTCCTTGCCTGGCCAGCAGTGCTGGGCCTGATGGCCCCAGGACAAGGCTGGCCCTCCTGGCTGCCAGGGCACTGCTGGCTCATGTCCACTGACCAGGATTCCCAGGTCACTTTCCCTGCTTTCCAGCAGTTCTCCATCCTCATGGAGGCCTTGTGTGTGTCACCATCATATTTTCTGGAAAACTCCCCTTGCCCAGGATTTTTCTCCTGGGAAGCTGAGAAGCCTCACAGAAAAATTAAAACAATAATTATCTCATTTGCTTCTCCTGTGTTTTGCTGCTTTGGAATGCAGTTGGAGATTGCTTACCCACAGGTGATTGTTTCATTGGTTTCATGTGAATTGTGTTTGACTTATTGGCCAATCAGTGCCAAGCTGTGTCAGGGCTCTGGAGAGAGTCAGGAGTTTTCATTATTATCTTTTTAGCCTTCTGTAAGTATCCTTTCTGTATTCTTTAGTATAGTTTAGTTTTGTACTCTTTAGTATAATATAGTATCTCAAAATAATAAATTAGCCTTCTGAGAACATGGAATCAGATTCATCATTCCTTTCTTTGTCTGGGAACCCCACAAATACAATATTGTGTGGTTCTCCTCTCACTGATGAGCACTGAGTGCATCTCCTGGGGCAGACAGCTGAAGGGGGCAGAGCAGTTGTGCTGAGCTAATGACAATCTCTGGAGTGGGAGCTCTGAGGATTTCCTCTGGTTTGTGCTCTGCCCCCAGAATGAGTAAATAAAAGCCTCCTCATTTATTTATGATGCAAATAGTAACTGTGCATTCAGCTCTAGGATTTGTTATTATTTATTTAGAGCCTCTTGTCTCCGAGGCACTGGCAGTTTGCATGCAGGGGGCATCTGTCTGCCTTTATTACCCACAAATAGACATTTTTCTGTGCAGCCTTTGGCTGTTAATGCTGCTGAAAGTCTGCTGTGGGGATGTAGATCCTTCCAGGGAGACACAGATCCCTTGGTTCTTCCTCTTCAGAGTAGTAGCAGCAGCTCAAGGTCCCTCCCAGGCCCCCCAAAATCCCAGCCACAGTGTCCCACTCATGGAAGAGCTGAGCCCTGAGCTCTTCTGAACATGAAGTTTTCCACTGTGAGAGCACCAAAGAGGGGTGGCTAAAATCTGCTTGCTGTAGGTTTAGCAAAAAGCTGAAGGGAAGATGAGTAGGTGATGGATATGGGCAGGCAGGAAAATAATGAGGTAGTATTTGGCTAAATATATTAGTAGTGGCTCTTTGGAACCCCTTCCTCTCCCCCCACAATGGAAGCCAGAGTGTCACTGTGTGCCAGAAGTGTTGGATTGGTCTTGTTTGACAGCCAGACACAAAAAGCAGCTTTGTTGGGCTCCAGGATATCAGGGATGGAATTGATGCTGTCCTGTGAATGTTACCCCAGGCACCTTTCAGTACTCCTGCTTCTCCTCAGGTTGGTGGCTGGTTGAGTTTTGGCACCTGGCTTTAGGAAGCTGATGACACCCATTTGGTCCATCTCAGGCCACCCCCTTGGCTTTGACAGCTGATGGAGCACAAGCATCCCTGCAGACAGCACCCCATCAGTGCTGCATGGCAGGGACCAGCTCCAGAGCCCCGGTGAGCTCCTTCTGGGCAGCATTCCCAGTCAGTTCAAAGGTGGGGAGGGGAGGGATGGTCCCAGGAGATGGACTGTGGCATTCATATTCTCTGGAAAAATTCCTTCACCCAGGATTTCCCTCCTGGGAAGCTGNCCCCACAAATACAACAATGGACAAGCCCAGAAATGTGAGATTGTGACGAAGGAATTCTGTCCTTCCCTGCTGGTCACAGCTGTGGCACTATCACAGGACTCTGTGAGGAAAGGCCCTGGCAGCTCCCCCTGCTACCATCTCATTATCCACCAAGCCATCCCTGCTGGAATCTCTTTCAGTGTCCTGTGCAGAAAGCCCTTCCCTGTAAAATGGTGCCACAGTCAGGGTTTTGGAGGTAAGAGTTGATTCTTTGAGATTTCTTTTCAAAAAGCTATATTTAGCCTTTCATTTGATTGCCTGTCTCACAGTCTTAGGGCCCGTGGGTAGGAATTCTTTTCCTGGTAGTTACGTGGTGTGTTTCTGCAGAGGAAAGTCATTTACATCCATTAAGTCTCAGAACTGGAAGGTATAAATAGAAGAATTAATTCCCACTCCACAGCACAGCTGGCCAGCTTGATTAAATCCAGACCTAGATGATCAAACTTAGCACCAAAATGAGTGACCAAAGTCTCTGGTCCAAGCTCAGCTTGTTGTAGGTCTTGGATCTCTTCTCTCACAGACTGAGAAATGGTTACTGTTAAGATAGATTTTGCTTGGCTGTTTCATTCAGGGCAGGATTTCCAGGGTTTTCCAGGGCTTCACCCATTTTCATGGGTCTTCTCTGAATCCTTCTCCAGCTTCTCAGCCTACATCTCAAGGTGTGCAGCTGCCCAGGACTTACAGACAGGATCCTACCTAAATTCCAGATCCTTAGTGCAGGCAGCCACCCCAATGGTTCGTGGTGAAAGCTGAAAGCCTTTAAAATGAAAAGTCTTTTAACTAAAAGTTTTCTAGAGCTGGCAAGATTGAGGAAAGGGGGATGTCTAGGAGCCCCTGGGCTTGGAGAAGGCTTTTAGGGTTTGGAAGGACAAAAGTGGCCAGATAAACAGCAGAGTGGTAGATGTTGAGCCTGCTCTGTGTGTGTCCCAAGGCACGAACACATCTGGAGTTATTTCTGGAGGTACTCAGATACTGAAGAAAGCTGCACAGACCAGGTGACCATCAGAGTCCCACCAAAACCACATCATGAGCTGCACAGGAGAGCTGGGATGGGCCTTGGCCCTGCAGTGGGGCAGGACCCAGCCTGTGGCTATGCTCCAGGGCAGCTGGGATGCACTGAAGGAAAACCCTGGTGCAGCTCCAGCTCCTGGGGCTGCCACGGATTCTCCAGACACTTCTGGCTCTGGGCTTGGAGTCAAGCCAGAGTGAGTCTCACAGAGGGGCTGGGATGAGCAGGGGGTAATGAGCTCTTTAGAGGGCCATGAATAGCAGCTTTCATGAGCTGTCATTTCCCATTAGAGCTGACTCTAATGTGGAAACACAGCACAGGGCCCTGGCAGGAGAGGTTCCCTGCCTCCAAGTCCCAGCCAACTCCATCCACAAGTCTCCTCTGGCTCTTTGGAGACTGAACTTTGCAGCTTGAAGCAGCTGCAGTGCCTGCTGGACCCACCAGCTGCAGGACACCAGCTCAACTCTGGACTGGCAGCATGGAGAGGGAGAAGAAGGAGCAGGACCTTGCTGGGGTGGATGTGAGCTGATGTGGATGTTCTGCAGCACCTAAGCTGAGTGCAAGGATGCCAAGTGCAGGGATCTTCAAACAAGACCTTATGCACAGGCTCCTTATGTGTGGGAGCCTCTTGCCAAAAGGTAGCCAGGAATTTGATGTAAAAGCAGAAATTTTCTCCAGTTGTCTTGGAATACAAAATCCTCCTGAGCTGGCTCTCAGATTACTTTACAGAGACCAGCTGTCCACCCATCTACCACTTCCCAAACCTGGCTGAATTTCAGTGCTTGCAGGACTGAAAAGAAAAAGAGGATGATTGAGTGTCTCTGCTTCCAATTGACTATGGGGCAAAGTGCCTGAATCTAAGCCTGAGGATGGAGCTACACCCTGTGTGCATGGAGATTTGCAGCTCTTGGTGTCATGTCTGGTTGGACAGGGGTGTGGTGGTGCTGGAAAAGAAGGAAAGCTTGGAAAAGGAGTTTCCAACAGGGAGTAACCAGGGGAAACTGGTAGTTTATATGCCACTAAATTGGAACTGAGATTATAAGGCAGAGAGCAATTTTTACACCCTGGAACTCATTCATCTGCTTCATTCTGGGTTTGGGTGATTGGCACCTGGAAGGATGAGGGCCAAAGGCCGGGCATGGAAATCCCCAAAGCCTGTATCTGACAGAATAGTCAGTGTTTAGTCAGTGTTTAGTCACTGTTTTCTCCAAGCAGTGTGTGGGCAGCTCTGGGTGAGCCGTGTGCCCAGCCAGTGCCCAAACCCACAGTGAGTGCCTGGGTGTGAGGGGGAGAAGAGCTGGGAGGAAGGAGGGGTGGAAAAGCCTCACTGCTCCAAGGCCAGGCTGGAGATGGAATAGAGAAAGGGGTGAAGCACAAATTCTGCGGGACTGAGCCCCACAGAGACAGCTGCTGCACTCCAGATCCTCCAGTGGGGTCTCGCCACCTGCGGCTCCCTGAACCTTCCCTTTCATCCCTCCAGTCTTTATTTCATTTGATGAACAAAAAACTTCTTCTCTCAGCAGAGATACTGGAGCACAGCCTACGGGCTGGGAGAGGAAGGAGGAAATAGCTGCAGCTTGGCTTCTCCTCTCTGAGCACCAGCCAGCTCCCCAGCTTGGGATGGATCCAACAGGAGCACGGGAGCTCGCATCCAAGAAACCCCAGTGCTCTGCCAAGGCCACACAGGTAGCAAAGAGCCTGATAGAAAGTCAAGTGAAACATCTGGGAGCCCTTTTTCTCTTTTTTTGCTGTGTTTCAGGGCAAGAACTCTCTGATCCTCTGCACAGAGGCTTTGCCAGAGCTCCAAATGCTCCAGTCTCCCACACGAACCCCACTTCGTGTGCATCTAGGAGATCTGGACCAGAGGACAGCAGCAATAACCCAAACCAAAATGTCAATTGATTTGTTAGAATCACAGAATGGTTTTTGTTGAAAGGGACCTTAAAGAGCATCCAGTGCCCCCCCCTGCCATGGGCAGGGACACCTTCCACTGTCCCAGGGTGCCCCAAGCCCTGTCCAGCCTGGCCTGGGGCACTGCCAGGGATCCAGGGGCAGCCACAGCTGCTCTGGGCACCCTGTGCCAGGGCCTGCCCACCCTTTGAGTAAAGAACTAAATTCTGGTTCAAAAAACCATCAGATCTGGTGCATTTTTGCCCAGGGGAATGGTGGTATCACCATCCCTGGAAGTGTTAAAAAATGTGCAAATGTGGTTCCTGGGGACATGGTTTAGGGATGGACCTGGCAGTTCTGGGTTAATGGTTGGATTTGATGATCTTAGAGGGCTTTTCCAAACTTAATTATTCTATTATTATTCCAAACTTAATTATTCTATGATTTTAGGAGGGGAAGTGAAGCATCCAAAATGCATCCAGTAAAGCTTTTCAGTAACTTTTCCTTTCTTCCTGAGAAATGTCTTATCCAGCCTGGGAAAAGGAGTCCTGCCATGTAACTTGACTGATTATTCCCTAATACCAACAATAGCCTAAATAAATAATTTCCCACCAACACAAGTAGCAAATTCTGTTTGTGTGAGCCATCCAGCTGAGGAACAGTGACAGAACTGAAATAAATGATTTCAGGAATTAATTGTGAGCAGGGAAGCAATCCAGTGTCAGTGATACAGGAAAGACACAAGAAACGGGGAAAAAACCACAACCCAACCAACCAACCAACCAACCAAAAAATCAACCACAGGAAAGTATAATTTAAACATCCACAGAAGACATGCAAATTCAAGCACAATGAGGGGCCTCTGGATTTTTCCTAATGAACTCTAATGCAAAAAGGAAATTAAAGAACTCTCTTTTCCACTCTCCCCAGCTCCAGAACCTCTGTGCTGAGGGGTTGGAGGGTGGGGGACAGGGAGGGCCATGTCTGCTCTCAGCCTGACAAGCAGGACTGTATTTTTGATGGAATATTCCTGTTTGTTAAGTGAAATAAATAACTAACTCAGCAAAACTGGAATTTTCAGCAGGAGAAGAACAGCCTGGATAAATTTCTTGGCTGAGTGGTTTTGTTTCTCCTTTTTTTCTAAAAAGAGTTTTCAAGATGGTTCAGTATCTGAGGCCATTTATTTTTTGAAATAGAAAATCCAGTTTTCTACTCTGTAATACTTTTCATTTTGAATTGTAAGCTAAATATTCCATGAATGGGACTTCTCTACTGAAGGTTTGGGAGAATTGAAACCAAATGTTTGAAAATTATCTATTCAAAAGGACTTGGCTTGACTCGACTCAGACAACTGTTGCTTTTTTAAACTATAAACAATATTAAAATTCTGACTGTTTATCCCCATATGACTTGAGGATTGTTTACAATTTTTAGACATTTTTCAGGAACTGAAAACCTGTTTCTTATGTATATTTATGCTGGCAGCTGCTATCAAAAGGACAGATCAGCTCCTCGAAAAGTGGAAGCATATGACAATTTTCTCTTCAGTGAAGCTGGTAAAATATGGGGTGTCAAAGCAGGATGAATTTCCCGGGCTAGTGGGATAGTTTGGCTGTCCAGGCAGTGGTTGCAACTCCTTGGTGGCATTGCCCTCTGCAGTGACAATGCCCAGGGTCCAACGTGCACCACGAGCCCCTCCCTGTCCCCATGCCCTCCCTCTCCAGGGCACATTGTGTCTGACAGGGCTTTAGGTGGTTCAGACATTAAACTCTGAATTTGGATGCCCATTCCCTGGAATCTCAGATAAGCTGTGGCTGCTCCATCCCTGGAAATGTCCAAGGCCAGGCTGGACAGGGCTTGGAGCAGCCTGGGACAGTGGAAGGTGTCCCTGCCCATGGCAGGGGGTGGGATGAGATGGGCTTTAAGGTCCCTTCCCACCCAAACCATTCTGGGATCTGCTGTGGAATGCTGCATCTGGGACCAGGCTCTGCTGGAAAAAGGTCAATTTTCTAAGCTGGTGAAAGCCCAGTTATGATCCCAGATGTGCATGTGCAGCCCTTCACTACATCAGCAGCATCCTCCAGACACCAGGGTCACTGCAGGTCAGGGAGAGCTCCCATCTTGCTCACTCAGAGTTAATATCCAATTTATACAGGCAGAGCTGGCTGTGCCCTGAGCCCCAGCAGCTCCCAGGAGAAGTCATACAAATAATTTCTTCATTTAACCTTGAATCTTCCCGTTGTGGAAAAATGAAGGAGTTTGGTCTCAGGACAATACTGGGTTTGAGTCAAAGGGAAGGGGAGCAGTGAGGGGGTTTTTGAGTCATGGTGTATCATTGCCATTGGTTTTGTCTTTATAATTCCCATGGGGATGTGCCTGTAGGGTAGGATGTGCCCCTAAATTGCAGTTCTTGGACTGTAGGGCCAACAGACCCTGTCAGAACTTAACAGAGCTGATTAAAACCCAGCAGGGAGATGGCTCCTGGCATTCCATCAGGTCTGGTGATGCTGCTGGGAGTGCTGGTGGGATGCTCCCTCTGCCTCCACCAGCCCAGCTCCTCTCTGGAGCCTGCCCCTGCTCAGGGCACAGACAGCCCTGCACATCCCAAAACCGTGGATCCCAGGACACCACTGGTGCTCATTTTGCACTGGCAGAGCCCTGGGGAGCTGTGAGGGAGCAGAAAGGTGAGGAATTAGATTGGTGACTGCGTTTGCCCTGTCAATAGGATGCATTTGGCCTCTTTCCTCTGTGCTCCCAAACCTGTCCTGCTCAAGAGAACGTTCTCACTCCACTGCCACCTCCTCTGGGCCCAGCCAAGGGGGTTCCCAGCAGTGGGCTGGATGGAAAGTCTCTGGATTCTCCTCCAAGGGAAGGTAAGTGCTCCCCAGGCAGTGCCTCTCAGTCATTTCCTTTAGATTGCTGCTCACACACCCTAAATCACAGCAGCTGGTGGAAGAATAAAATAAATGAGCTGGAGAAACTCTGGCCAGGCAAGTCTAACCTACAGCCTCACCACTGCCTCGGCACCAATGGAGAAACTCAGAGAGGCTGGCATGTCTGGGAAGAAGGACCTTCCATCTCCAGGGCTGATCTTCCATCTCCAGGGCTGATCTCCATTTCCAGGGCTGGTCTCCATCTCCAGGAGCTGATCTCCATTTCCAGGAGCTGATTCCATTTCCAGGAGCTGATTTCCATCTCCAGGGCTGATCTCCATTTCCAGGGCTGGTCTCCATCTCCAGGAGCTGATCTCCATTTCCAGGACCTGATTCCATTTCCAGAAGTTGATCTGAGCTGCAGGGACACATTGGTGGGGCTGACAAGCAGCATTTGAAGTTCCTCTCTGCACTGAGTACCTCGGGTAACGCTCACACCAGCGAGTTTGGCCTCCAGAAGCCACATAGCTGTCTGAAGAACCACAACACCATGATGGCCATTATTATTCCTAACTAACAATGTGGAAATGCAGGTGCTGGGTCTGTCTTGAGGGGCTTTGCTTGGCTCCCAGCAGCTTTCCCCACGAGCCAGGCTGCCTGTAGGGCATTCCTTGGCCAGCAGAGCTGGCAGGTCAGGGGCCAAGCTGTGTGCTGGAGGCTCAGTGTGGTGTTTGCCTCCTCCTGCAGCTTCACACCCCGATGGATGACGATCCAGAGCTGTGTCCATGAGTGCTGAGCCCGAGGGAAGGGCTGGAGCTGAGTTAAGGAGAGCTTTCCCCAGGATGGACGAGCAGCATGGACAGGCAGAAGATGAAGAAGGTATAACTCTTCACAAAAGCCATGGCTGGCCAATATTTTAGGTAATAAATGCTGTGAGCTGAGGAATGCAGCCTTGTTACTGCCTGGCTGAGAAGAATTAATTCTGCACATTGGCTTCTCCAGAGTTTTCTGCCCAGGTGTCGTTGATTCTTACCACCACATGGATATTTCTATATTTCAGCAGAATTCCCCACTCCTAATCTGGATAGTCCTTTCTGGGTGGAGTGCAAACCCCAGATTGTTAACTCTGGATAACCGTAATTAAAAGAAAATAAAATCAAAGGTGATCAGAAAAGAAATGGAAAATTTTTCTGTGGAAGCCAAAAGATTATATTAAACTTCAGTGGTTTAATAAAATATTATGGAGTTTGGGAGCATATTTTCCCTGGGACTTAATCTGTTTATACATCCAAAAAAGTAAATAGAATATCATTTTACTTGACCACACAGCAAACCTGATACAGGGGGGCTTCTCCACTGTATATATTTCTTGAGGAATTCCTCTCCCCTCAGGTTTCACACACTGTGAACTGGGACAATCCTGAACTACCCAGGTCAAGGCAAGCAGGAATTCTTCCACCTCAGTGGAGAAATGCTGTGGACGTGGCAGGGCCAGGGACAGCAAAGAGGTGAGCACTGGGGGACACAGGGAGACGTGAATTTTGGAGGATTTTTGCATTTTAAAGAAAGGAGTATGGCATTGACCTTGATGTGGTGGAAGAAAAGAGGTCATGGGAACAACGCCAGTGATGCCACTGGGGAGTTCACAGAAGGCAGAGCCATGGAGTGAGTTAGGTTTAGGAGACTAAAATCAGACACAAATGGGTAATTTTGTGGTTTTCCCCCTTTTTTCATAAACCTGCCCCCTCTTTCCAGGTTGCTGCCACCAGCAAAAAGAGAGCACAGCCTCTCAGTACCCGTAAACTTTATTAAATGTGTGCTTTTTCATTCTTAAATTAAATAAAATCATTTTTTTTTCATACTGAAATAGCACCAAAGGGAGAAGGATGACAGTATCACCAAGTGAAGAGGAGAGAGGAGACAAAACCCAGAAACTGCTGTATACAATCAAGGAATGTTTTAATGGTTAGGAAAATGGGCAATATTTCTCCTTCATCTGGAGACTCGATGCTGTGAAGTGTGTGTGTGGGAGAACTGAGAATCAGTGCAAGCCAGAATCACCCTGTGCAGGGTAGGAAAGGCCAAATTATTGCTGGAAATTTGACTCCTTAGTGCTGCACCCAAAGGCCACCCTGACATCAGGCAGAGGAGCCTCACCCACTGATCTCCATGATGTATAAACTCCTTTTAACTGTGTAGATCATTGAGTGGCAGCACTTCCACAGCAGCTGAGAAAATTCCCCGTGGCACAAAATCAGCACCAAGGGATACCACGGGCACAGCAGCCCCATCCTTGCCCTTCTAGGAATGGCAGGGATGGATTTCACAGCAGCAGACACACCTGGTATTGCCTTGCCAAACTGCACTGGTAAAGAAAACCCCATTTCTGTGATTTTTTTTTCAGTTGAAACAGAAAGCAAAGAGCTTCCCCACCCTCCAGGTTTGGCTGAAAGTTGTTGCTGATGGTTAAAGGGAGATCTCACCTTCAATGAACTGGCTCTACGAGCCTGTGCCAAAGCATATCAACAGCAGTGGGCAAAATAATGATTTTTTTGAAGATTTTGGGGCAATCCTGGTGCTCAGCACACCCGAGCCCACGCTCCTGGTGGTCTCAGTGCAGGAGAGCTGTGGTGCCATCTGTGGCTGTGTCTGTCTCCTCAAAGATCATGGAACCATGGCATGGTTTGGATTGGAAGGGAGCACAAAGCTCATCTCATTCCAGGGACACCTTCCACCATCCCAGGTTGCTGCACGTCCAGCCTGGCCTCAGACACTTCCAGGGATGGGGAATCCACCACCTGGGCAACCCAGGCCTCAGCACCCTCATTGTATAAAACTTCTTATGATCAATCTGGCACTTGATGCTGATAGAAAGGTTGGTGTGGGTTGGTTTTTTTTCCCTTAAAACAACTCTAAAATTTGGATTTTGCTCTAAAATCCAAATGTTGCATCACATATAAGCCTGAGCTTCATCCATGCCTAATGGCAGATTTGATTATTGAGAACAGAAGCATTTTAAATAACCTAATTATTTTCTCATAGTTAATGAGAAATGTTTTCTCATGTTTTTTTTTGCCTTTTTTTTTTTTTTTAAGAAAAACACTTTTTTATCTATAGCTACTTTTGATTTCCCCTCCAATACACGTGCTCAGCACTGCAGGCCCAGGAGGGATGTGGTTTTCAATAGTTTACCTTCAATTCTTCTTAGGTTAAAATAATCTAAACTTCATGGCTGGATTTTCAAATAAGCCTAAAGAGTTTAGAGGCTTAAATGCTATTAGAGTTCAAAGCAATTTGGTTGCATGACCTCTTTTTAAAAGCCATTGTTCATATGTGGAGGGATTTTCAAAACTACTTATGGCCCAGATCAAAACCAATCAATCACAGCCCCAGATCCCTAAACAGCTTTACAAGGTGTGCAACAAGGTATTCAAACCCCTGGAAATGAGGGGGAGTAAAACATTGAAGCATTTAGGGGAAAGTATTCCTAAGTGGCTGAGCTTGATGTGCTGGGAAGAGTTTTTAAAGGCACATTTGATGGGCTTGTGTACATATCAAGGCTCTCCTGATTTAATGCAGGGATTTGGTGGCAGGTGCAGATATTCAGCTGTAAAAAATGCTTGGTATTGCTGCAGCTTGTGCAATATGGGGAGACCAGTCTGTGGCCCTATAAAGCTGCTTTATGGTAGTGCAAATGTGACTGTGTGGGAGAAAATAGCAATATAACTATATTGATTTTTTAAAACATCATACTTGCAAGTGATGTTTATATTTGTCTGCTGGTTTTGGCTGGGGTAGGGTTCATTTTGTTCACAGGACTGTGGTTTGGGTTTGTGCTGGGAACAGTACTGATAACCCAGGGATGTTTTCATTGGGGCTGAGCAGCTCTTACACAGCACCAAGGCTTTTCCTGCTCCTCCAGTGAGGAGGCTGGGGATGCACAAGGAGCTGGGAGGGGACACAGCCAGGACAGCTGACCCTGCTGGGAGGGGACACAGCCAGGACAGCTGACCCTGCTGGGAGGGGACACAGCCAGGACAGCTGACCCTGCTGGCTGCAAGGGACATTCCAGACCATATGGCATCATGCTCAGCATATACAAGTGGGGGAAAGAAGGAAGCAGGAAATTTTTGGAGTGATGGTGTTTGTCTTCCCAAGTCACCACTCCAAATGTGAGGGAGCTCTGCTGCCCTGGGGATGAGCATCTGAGCATCCATGGGAAGCCTGGAATTAATTTCTTGGTTTGCTTTGCTTCTGTGTGTAGCTTTTGCTTTACCTATTAAATTGTTTTTATCTCAACCCACAGGTTTCCTTAGATTTACTTTTCCAATTCTCCCCCCTGTCTCACCTGTGGATTGAGTGGGGCTGAGATCCCAGCTAGGCTTAAACCACAATAATTTGTCAAAGGCATGTCTGTATTATCCCAACCTTAATTCTCCTTGAAATACCAAAGAAATGACATGCTAAAATCTTCTTTTCAGCTGGGAAGACCTCAGATTTTGTGCCTTGCTGGTGCTGGCACTGTTTGGTTATGCCTGAGTGACTGATGCCTCATCCTCACTACCACCTTGGTTTTTCCATTTGAATGAAAGAGCACAGCATAGGAGGCTGTCCACCCCCCATTCCTGCCCCCAAAACCCTTGCTCTTAGAATATTTGTCCCAATAATTACCCACCATCCTTTTGGCTACACCTCCTGCCCATTCTGACCAGCACAGGCAGATTTCTCCCCTCACCTCCTGTGACACACTGGAGAGAGTTAATGTGACACCATTACCAAGAGCCCAAGGTTCTCCCAGCTTCTGATGCCGGGAGGGACCATGATCTCATGGAGCCAAAGCTCTGTGACCATCTCTGATCTGCTCAGGTCATGTCTTGTATGAATTTTGAGGGGCTGAAGGGAGGCAGGCAAGAGAAGGGGGGTCTGTGAGGTGCCTCATCCTCCTTTCTGCTGTAAGGTGAAGTGTTTATGCAGATGTGGCATGGCACACTGCCAAAAAAGGACTTCAAATGGGACATAAATGGGGGAAGAGGTGAAAGCACCAGTGGAGGGAGTGAATATGGCACTGAGCTGTGCCACACCAGGGCAGAGGGCTGAGCACAGCCTGGCTTTGGTGCCACCACTTCTCTACCAGCTGGGGCATGGGAGCCTGGGCTCAGGTAGAGCTTTGCAGTGACAGCTGTGGGAGAAGCTCCTGGGGCCTCACCAGATGAATGAAGCCATTTTCATTCCCCTGGGAAAAGGGCCTGGCATGCAAAACCCTGTGGGTGTGTGTCTTCAGGGCATGGGAAGGTTCCAGGACTCATCTTTGGGAACAGAAGGAGGTGTGTAGGGCTGAGTAGGAAGGTGGTTTAGGGAAGCCAGGAGAAGCTGTGGCTCAGCATGTGCAGAGGAACTCGGTGCCATGAGGCTGAGAGGGTCACCAAACTCTTTTCCTAACTTTCCAAGGTGGAAATGTTTCTCTCTCAGGTGAAATTGTAACTTCTGATCCATTTCTCTTTGGACTGTGACATCTCTGCTCTGCTGGGATTTTATGAATATTTTTGCTGGTATGCAGGCAGCCACTGAACTTCATCCCCAGGCTTCTTCCTAACCACACTCCTGGGGGATCCCCACACAGTTTGTTTTACCCCCTCAGGTACTCTTCAGAGCTGGGCTCAGGAGAGGGAGCAGTACTGTGTTCATGCAGCACCAAGGTGTAACTGGGTACTCCCAGAGCTCAGAAATGCTGAAGATCAAGAGCCAGCAGATAAATGAGCCCATGGAATAAAAGATTCTGCTTCACTAACAGATTTCTGTCACTGAAACATTTCCGCCAGCTAAAAAAACGTGGTAAAGGAGATCTGTTTTGCCTGACAGTTTTTAAAGCCCCTCACAACCCTTCCAGCTTCCCCCTCAGCTCTCCTTTAGGAAAGAACTATTGTTTTCTCATTCCTCTTTCTGGACATGATTATTGTTCACTTTTTCCCAACCAACCCTTCCTCCAGTCTACTTAAGACTGGCCCAACTTAAAGCATTCATGATTATGGCTTACACCACGTCCACTGGACACCAAGAAATTTCCTGCACATGCCTGGTGGGATGGTGGGTCCCCCCAACATCTTCAGAGTGTGCCATGAGCCTCACCTCAGAGTGGAACCTCCTTCCCACCCCCAAAATCCCTTCAGATGGGCCCCTCTTCGAAAAAAAAAAACCCTTAGAAAATCATTTTGCTGTCAAAGTAGCAAAAGGGATGCAATAGGGAACATTGGTTTAGAGCCAGCTCCTGTGAATGAGGCTTTTTGACTACCTGGCAATTTTCATTATAAAGTCAAAAGAATCATTTGTGTTCTTTCACTTTTGGCTACCAAAATTATTTTCTCTCAAAACAAAACAAAGGATTATTGGTTTTGGCTTCCTTAAGAGGAAAAATAAGCTTGGCTGATGAAAAGAGCTTGATTTAAGGGGGGTAAAAGTTAAACAAAAAATTGGATAAGTGGAAGCAAAATTCACCAAATGTTTCATGCAATAAAAAATCCCCTAAGGTAACGTTTGGAAAGCCAAATTAGGTATTAAGCCACCTTTGTTTTATTGTCAAAAGTGGTGAGGTCTGGCCAAAATGGCCCTTGCAAGCCAAAACCTGGCTGAACTTTCAGGAAGACTCTGAGCTAGCCCAGGCACCCCTGTCACTGCTAAAAACTTTGCACCTGTGTTTTTTTACAGAGGCAGTGCTAAACCTTGGGCCCACTGAGGGAAGCTCAGCAGGACCAGGCTGTTGTCCACAGCCTCCTTTTCTGGCTGTACACAGCACCTCTTCTCTGAGAGAAGAAAGGAAACAAAGCAGTGTAAACAAAAAGAAAAAAAACCAAATCAGAGCAAACCATGTTTCAGCACAGCTATTATTTTTTTTTTTCCGTATTTCCCCCCGCCTCTCTACTGATACGTAAAAAAAATATATATATTATATTATATTTTCCTTTTCTTAAATTATTTCTTTTCAGCCTCAGTCCCAGCCAAAGTCCTGCCCTGTCATCTGGTAGAACTTCATGTTGAAGGGCCGGTAGAAGTCCCTCAGCCTCTGCACCACCTCCTGGTCGATGTCAGGGTGCGTCCTGCCTTTAGTCTTGCCCAGGCAGTGGGGTTTGCTGCTGCCCTCCGCCTTCTTCAGGCACGGGAAGCCCTTGGTTTTGTTGAAGTAGAAGTGTTTGTCCGTGATGATCCTCTTGAGGCCCAGAAAGTCCTGGACCCTGCCCAGCTCCCCTGCAGGATCACTGATCAGCCTCTCCCCGCTGACAAAGAGGATCTGCCCGATGGGGAAGTGCAGCAGCCAGTTCTCCAGGTGCTTGGCGTAGATGCCGATCTGGATGGCGCTCCACGAGGTGTCGATCAGGCCCGTAGTCCTGTTTTTGAAGGTCAGGCTCTCAAAGGTGGGGATGTCAGGCTTCTTGGAGAGCGTCTGGGTGTAGTCCGAGATGGCTCTGGTCACGGGGTCCCGCACCACCACGATCAGCTTGGTGCCCTTGGACATGGAGGAGATGCGGGCTGGGGCCTCCTTGGTGACGAAGTAGCTGGGGGTCTTCTCCATGGTGATCTGCCCCTCCAGGGTCCTGGGCATCAGGTCCCTGCAGAGGGGGAACCAGGGACGTGTTAGTGCCAAAATGCCCTGGCTGGGGTCAGGGAGCTGGGTGTGGGCAGAGCTCTGGGGGTGTCCTGGGGATCAAGGGCAGGATGGTCCTGAGCCTCCTGCCTCTGGCCCAGCCCTTCCCTCCTTGCAGTTATTGTCAGGAGGCCATAATGCTCTGATTCTGCAAACACCTGGGCTCATCCTTGATTTCCCACTTTCACTGCCCATTTACATGGAATTAGACCTGAATTCACAGAAGAATTCACACAGAATTCACAGAATCACTGGGTTGGGAAGAGACCTTCAAGATCATCAAGTCCAACCCAGCCCCAACAGCTCAACTAAACCCTGGCACCCAGTGCCACATCCAGGCTTTGTTAAACACACCCAGGGATGGTGACTCCACCACCTCCCTGGGCAGCCATTCCAGAACTTTATCACCCTTTCTGTGAAAAACTTTTTCCTGATATCCAACCTGTATTTCCCTTGGTGCAGCTTGAGACTGTGTGCTCTGGTTGTGTCAGTGCTGCCTGGAGAAAGAGCCCAGCCCCAGCTGAGCACAGCCACCTTTCAGGAGCTGTGCAGAGTGATGAGGGCACCCCTGAGTCTCCTTTTCTCCAGGCTGAACACCCCCAGCTCCCTCAGTCATTCCTCACAGGGCTTGTGTTCCAAGCCCCAATTAATTTTGCCTGTTCAAGCCCTGCCCTCTGCATGGGATCCCACCTCCCTTCTTGCAATGCAGGAACACAGCAGATCTCAACCATCCTAATGCCCTATCCCTTTAAATTCCTCCCTGCCCACATTGGGGTTTCCTGCACAGAGGCTTAAATTCCCTGGAATAACAGTGAATTCCTGGAGTAACAACACTCCCTTCCTGTAGGACAGGGGAATTTTCAAGGGCCAGGATGCAGGACTTTATTTTTTGGGATTACCAAGGAGGCAGCAAGTTAGTGCCATGTAAAAATGTGCAACCTCAGCCCCCTGACCTCAGCAATTTCCTTTTTTCACCCAAAGGCATCCCACACAGCAGCTGCTTTGGGAAGCTCTCCTAGAGTGAAGTGGGAAGGGGCTTGGGGCTTGGGCCAGGGTCCATCCTGCTCCATGGTCCCCTTGAGAGTTCAGAGCCCTCCTGGGCTAGGATTGGGTGTGATTTGCTGAAGAGCCACAGGATTTGGTGGTTGGATACCCTGAGCTCCTTCATGTTAAATAAGGCACTCCAGGAAGGTGTAGCAGCCATAGAGCAGGTGACTCCCAGCTCCTCTCCCTGTCCTCCTCATCCCTCTTGCATGCCACACCACACCACATCCCATCCCTCACACACATCCCTCCTACACCACACCCAGACCCAGTGATGCCTCAGGTTTAGCTTTTCTATTTTTCATATTCTGTGCTGCTTTAGTGTGTGGGTCTGGGTTCATATCAGGGGATGGTGAGCTCTCTGCACAGAGTAGGGAGACAAAACAATTCCTGCTCTAGCTGAGGACCAAGGACAAATGATCCAAGTCTCAGGCCCAAGAGCACAAACAGCATGGAATGAACAGAGAAAAACAAGCAGGATGGGACTGCATGGGCTAAAGCTGGAATTGGACAATGAACTGCAATCTGCACATGGAGCAGAGCTGATCACAGGGAGAGACCCCGGGAGCACTCGTGCATTTTGGGACCATTTTGGTTCATCTTGGGTGCAGCCCTGGCTGGGCTCTTGTGCTGCCCAAGGTGGATCCATGGAGGAGATACTTTGAATAAATCCCTACTTTATTCTTTAACTCTGTCCAGCCTCTGCTCTAGCTCAGCCTTCTCAAGAGCATCTACAGAAGGCCAGATTCCCACCCCATTGTTTGGTGACACACAAATCCATCCTCAGCAGTTTCCCTCTCCACAGCTGATCTTCCCACGGTCCTGTCCTTCCCAGGGGGAATGGGGGACAGCTGGGGGGTGGCTGCAGCCCCACTGAGGCTCACCACCATGCCACCAGCAGCTCCCATGGCAGCTGCAGCCCCCCACACCCTGCCCCCTTGGCTGTGACCCCGTGTGAGTTGAACTGCGCCCTGCCCGCCCCACTGCCACCATCCGGCAGCAGCAACATCTGCTTTGCAAACCCGAGCAATATGCCAGCAAAATTGAACCCATCTATCAAAAAAGCAACAATGAAAAGCCAGCAGCAGCTAAAAACAGCAATAATAACCAAACCCCAGGCTGTTATGTTACAAATGAGAGAGCAAGGAATGGCCCTTCNATATATTATATAACATTATATTACACTATACTATACTAAAACTATACTAAAGAATAGAAGAAGGATCCAGACAGAAGACTTAACAAGATAATAACGAAAAACTCATGACTGACTCCTCAGAGTCTGACACAGCTGATGGTGATTGGTCATTAAATAAAAACAATTCACATGAAACCAATCAAACATGCACCTGTTGGATAAACAATCTCCAAACCACATTCCAAAGCAGCAAAACACAGGAGAAGCAAAATGAGATAATATTGTTTTCATTTTTTTTCTGAGGCTTCTCAGCTTCCCAGGAGAGAAATCAGAAAATATGACAGTGACAGAACCCCACAGCTCTGCAATCAGCCTTGGGTCCTGTGGAAAAGGATAAGGAAGGGCCAGATCTGCTCCCAGGAACGCAACAAGGTCACAGGGTGGATGGGACCGTCTAGATAGGGTGGAGCAGCAGGGCAGAGAGGGAAAATGAACTGTCTGAGGGGGCTTGTTTCACCTCTGACTTTTCCCCAGAAACAGTGCCAGGATTCTGTCTCCAGGAAGGAGCCAGACACGGTGGTGACAGGCATGTGAGAGGGCTGGCAGCCCTGGGGAAGCACAGAGCCTTCTCCATCACGGAGCTATCAGACAAGCAGGACAGAGAAACTGAGGCACAGCCAGCATCCTGGCTTGGTGCAGCCCCACTCACAGCCCCAGAGGGGTGTGTGCTGCTCCCTGGGCCACTGCTGCCACCAGCAACTCGTCCTCTTCTCTTCCCCCACCATCCCTCTTTTTCTTCCAAATCGTTTTGAGCAGTGACTCTGCAAGAGGAGTTTATAAAAAACCCAAAACCCCCTCTCACAAGCACTCCCCTTCCCCCAGCTCCACCCACACTCCCAGAAGTGCCATTACAGCATGTTCAGGAGATGATTGAAAAGAAAGATGCTCCAGCAAGAGTGATAACTCGATGGAACCAGGAGCGTGGATGGATACATAAATTCAAAAATGCTGCCTGAAGAGATTAATTCCTCCCTCCCATGAGGCCAGCTGCTAAACCCAGGGGCTGTCTGCCCCAGCAGCTCTCACAAGGCTCTGTATTTGCTTTGATGAGCTGTGAGTGTACAAGGGAGTCAGCTGAGCCTCCTGCTCTGCCTTCCTTCAGATCTCAGGTGAAATCGATACAGGGAAAGATGCATTTCAGGAAACTGAGAAAAAATTAAAAAAAAAAAAACTAAAAAGAAAAGCTGTGAGACTGAGGAAGCTGAAAGGAGAGGGGCAAAAGATCAGAGAGGTCTGCAAGGAAAAAAGAAAATCACTCATTGTGTTTTTGGATGTAAAATCAAACCCAGCTGGCATTAATTGCAAAAGGACACTCTTGCCACTGATTTTAATGAGGATGGATTAAGCTGAGCTTGGAGCAAAACAAGAGGCAGGAATAGCCCTGGGAGAGGACAAGGAGCCCTGGGTCTCTCCTCTCCTTACCCACCCTGCTGTAGAGGCATTCTCAATGCATAAAGATAAAGCTCAGGGAAATTTTGGTGCTCTTGGAGGGATCTGTGATACAAGTGCCATCTCTCAGAGGATGCTGCACCCCACAAAACAAGTCAGGGGCCTTGGAATTTCCTTTGTCTCTGCTCTTCCATCATCCCATGGAAGCATTGCAAGCCATGCAGGATGAGGGTGTCACTGCTGAAGTATTTGTGGTTTTTTCCCTTGCCTGTGGTCAGAAAGGTGTCCAGCAGCACTGCCTCACTCCCACTGTCAGGAAACAATCCCTGCATTATTTGCTTGCTCAGGATGTGCTGAGGTGGCTGTCCTGCCCCTGTGGCATGGTCCCTGTGCCCAGGGCAGTGAGCTCCCTCCCAGCACACAGGTTTTACCATCTCCAGCACTCCAGAGGAGCTGAAGTACGAAGAAAATAGATCAGATATCAACAAGAAATTCTTTACTATGAGAGAGGTGAGATCCTGTCACAGGATGCCCAGGGGAGTGTTCAAAGCCAGGCTGGACAGGGCTTGGGGCAACCTG